>JBBPSJ010000080.1:0-130628 GCA_038093535.1 Boletus reticulatus
TGGGCATATTGGGTTAGTGCGAAGATCAACTACTGTACTACGCAGCAACAACCCTACAGGTGCTCTTGCACTTACTTACAAGTCCACCTGTCTTCCTTGTCTACAAAGGACAAGGGTCACTCTAACCCAGTCCTCACCTCACCCCATTAATGCCAGCAAGAATTCCAATGTCACCCTCCAAGCCTCTCCAGAGTCCCGTCCTACTGTCGCCCTTTGTTACAGCTCGGTAATTCTTCATCTTGGGTTGCAGAACCACCCGGACCTGCTCCCCTTGATGTATGACTCGACACACCGTCAAACCCACTGCTTCCGAGTCATATCCGACATGAGTTCATGGTTGACGACGACGACGACGAGCCCCCAATGAAACACACGAGGGTCATCTCTCTGTCTCCCCAGCCCCAGTTGTTTTAGCCGTCCCTCGTTCGGAACCCGGTGCCTTATCGTTGTCCCCGCCTGTGCTTTACGGTCGTACTAGATCACCAGTCCTAGCTCGGTAAGCGCTCTACTCTTTATCTAAGATTTGTTTTCCGATAGTACTTTATGATCCGCGACCATGTTGTCTATTTTGATCACCATGTTGTCACCCTCTTTCTTTGCTGTACCGCCCACCTCGATTTGCGCCAAATCCCATCGCTACACGTGCCAGATACGCCGTCCTGTGCCCTCTTCTTTCCCCCCCTTCTGCTATCCCGAGTTTCAAATTGAGTTACTGAATCCAGTCTCCCTAGCCCACCCGCGATGCTCGAGAACTTCTCGCGTACGGTTCACAACTATGTTCCGACTTATATCCCTGTCCCAACTGCTGCACCTACTCCACCTCGAGTCTCGATGCCTCTTTCCTTTGGGAACTTCATGGGTCATTCACCCACTCACTCCTCAGAGCGAGAGTCCTTGACCGGCACTCCTCCTTCCGAGAGCCACGGGGTGCGCTGATTCTCGGGTCAACATTTCTCGAGATCAAGAGCCTCAGTTGCTGGCTTTCCGGAAGTGCAGACGTCCATTCTTGGTTTAGAGGACGGGGAGGTCATTCGTGCCAATCATCTTTTGACCGCGTACCTTACTGTCGCTGAAGGTGATAATGTCCTGTGGTCTCGCTGGGACAGCTTGTTCAACTCGATTCGAAACCACCGTAAGGATCTCGTTTCCATTATATCCTGGGAGACTGGTTATGAACGTGTGTTACAGGCGTGTTCTCTTCCTTGGCTACTCCACTGGGTTCCAGATGTGGGACTGCAATTCTCGGAGGTGTTGAACCTTTCTGCTCCTTCATGGGACCATGTTAGCTTTACTGCTGCCCTCCCACCACCCGATGCAGAAAACTCTCAACTTTCGAGCCTGCGGCCCCTGATTGGCGTAATGTGAGTTAGTTTAAACCATCTATGTACCCTCGTTCACACGGATTACCTTATAGTTCCGGGATCCAAGGACGATCTACGACGCTTATCTATTCACTACGCACCCACGAAGTAGTCAAGTGTCTACCATTCCACAATGTATCATCCTTTGCTTCAAGTAAACATTTTACTGTTCTTGTGAGTCCCAAATACACACTTCGTCTTTTCGGCAAATCGCTCACCATGACCTCTCGACTGCAGATAATCGCACACCCATCCATTCCCTATCACACCTTGTGTTCGCTGCCCAACCACCCCATTCAGATTCACCACATGGTTCTACTGCACTAGCGCCACATACTCACATCCGAACTTCCTCTACCCAATTTGGGATCTTGCAAGTCGACTCCGGAAGTGTGGCAGTCAAAGTAGGAGGGACGGTTTTGGGCGGGATGAGATTGCTGGGCGGAATGGCCTACAATACCACAGTCAAGTATGCACGATCGCATCGGCGGTGACCCCTGCATCAGAAGACCCAACACTCTCCTCTCCACACGGGGATCAGCAAGCATCCGTAATGAGTGGGGTCGGTCTGTTCTTCTCGCGAAGCGCGCCTGAATCGAGCAATAGGAACCACGATCAGGGTCACGCTCATGAGCATGCCCATCTCCGAGGTGCCACTACGACTGGGGACGCCACGCCTTCGAGTGACGACGATAGGCGTGAACAGCCATGCTTCGTCGCACCCACAGACCACCACTGAATTCGTCACCGCCAAGCATCAGCCAATTGACCATCTCAGGTTTACGCATGATGGGAATACGCTTCTCGTTGGGCCGAAGGACGGACAAGTCGTACGTGTCTTCCAGCTTCGACGACGTGCGAATGTGTTGAGAGGGGTGGGTGGTGGGGCGGAAGGCGGATATAGCATGGGACGTGGTTGGGAATGGGGAGGAAGGCGAGAATGCTGGCGCTGGACTTGGGTCGATCCCCGTCCCAAATTGGGCACCCTTACCGAGTCCCGAGGACGATGCCCCGTGGCACGTGTACAGTCTTCGTCGCGGTCGTACGTCCGCCGTCATTCAAGATATGGAGGTCTCCCCGGACGGACGATGGGTGGCTATTGGAACTCTGAAGGGAACAGTACATATCTATGCGATTAATTAGTATGGTGGACCGCCCGATCTCAGGAACCACATGGACACCAGGATATGGAATGTCGACAAACCTGTGAGTGTTTTTCTCAGTCGTTACATTTTTCGGCGTTGAGACTGACGTTGTTTCGTGTTGTGTCCAGCAGCCCCTTTCTGTGGAGTTGGCGCCAGTCGCGCGGTTACGTTCAACGCGCATCACAGGCGCCGACGGTTTTCGTTCCGATCTCTCGTTCACATTGAGGTGACATTGCCCATGACCCTCTTACCGCCACAGATGGCATCCTCGCCGAGCACGTCGTCGGGTCGCTCGGATCTTCCGCCAACCCATTCTTCCCATCTCCAGCACAACTTCAAGGACATGCTCGTGTTCAATGCGTCTGGTGGCATCTTGTCCTTGCAGCATCTTGTCCTTGCGGCGCATCGCGTTGGAGCAGCGTGTTCGCAAATCCGGGATTCCGTTTGTATCGCCGATCACATCGCTCGCGACGAGCATTTCGTTACCAGGTGTTGGTGCTGCGGGACGGTTGAGCACGTCGTCGCCAGTCCAGACGTGCTCGCCCATTAGGGACGCTTCGAAGAGACGGTCTGGCTTGACGCAACAGATGCTTGAGGCAGCGTCTAAATTGGTGGGCAAGGGTGGCGACCTGGCAGTTGAAACGACGGCATGTCCGGGGGGAAGTGAGGCAAGTGGTACATCGAGTCGGGAACCAACCAAAGCCTCGACCGTTCAAGTTCGTTTTTTCTCTCACCTCTTGTCCTGTATTGATATTAACATGGTTGTACAGCCCGCTGGCGTATGCGGAATTGTCAACGTGCGCGCGTTCACCGAGTCTCATTCCATGTTCAGTCCATCCGATCTTTCCCGCCAATTCTTGTTCTACACCCTGGGCGAAGACTACCACGCACATCATCCGACGACACCGACTAGCCATCTCTGGCGCCAAGATCGACGTATGGAAAGAAATCTAGGCAAGTGCCTTTACCGGGTCCAGCGGGGCATATTTCGTCGAAGACCTCGCCTCCCCATCCAACCAAGCACATTCCTGATCGCACTCGCACTCACACATGCACGCACACGGCCCCTCGTCATTTGACGAACCCCTCGCGAGCGCGATGAGGTGTACGACCGCAGTGCAGGCGCAGGTCGCACGACAATCCCGATGTTGCCCAACGGGGCGGCGCAGAAGTCCTGGACCGTCTTGGAGCAGCTCGGGAACACGCGCAGCGTTGTCTGGGATGAGCATGGGTGGGGGGATTCCGATCAAGGTGATGGAGGGCGTTGGGGGCATGATGAGGGAGATGCATCGGGTGAGGGGTGGACGTGAACGCGAGCCTGCGACTGAGGAGAATGACTTTGGCAAGGGTGTCTTGGTCGTTACTGGCGAAGACGAGGGCACCAGTGAGGGGGACGGAGAGGACTTGTGGCGTGTGTGGAGCGAAGAGGATAGGTTGGCCGCGGACGAGGTGGAGAGGTTCGACGATGTGCTCGGTATCATGGATAAGGACCAGGTACCTGCATCTGGGCCTGCCACCACGGGTATGGATGCAGGTGTGGGTAGGGCTGATCAATGGTAGATCCTGAGCTTTGGGACTTGGAACCTAGATTGTTCGTGCATTGACATTTGCATTTCAACCACCATTAATCCCTACTCCAGAAAATGTGAGGGTGCATTTGTTTTTCATGGAAAGAATTGTTTGTGTGGGATGGCATACTTAGACATGATGGTGTATGAGCTATATATTGGGAAAATGAAGATATACTTGTGGTCCTTTGGTGTTACTTGAGAGCTTCTTCATGCAATGCCCTACAGAAAAGGTATGCATACTTGTACACATGATACATTTACATTCAAGATGAAAAGAGAGAATTCAAGATCTCATGCCCCACATTTTACTGGGATGTGGCTAGAAGTGGTTAGTAATGCAAGGGATAGAAGGAGCTGAATGACATACTAAGCCTGTGCTTTAGAACAAATGCAGTGTAATCCTCCTTGGTACAATCTGGAGATAAAGAAGAAAGTTCTGCTTGAAGAGCAGGATAGGTGCCCATCAACCTAGAGAATGCTTCTTGCAAAGCAACATCCACAGTAGCATGACTGCATGTGAAGAGCATAGTTGCACATTCCAGAAGTATAGCTAACACTATCAATATGTGTACAAGTCAGAGTTAAAATAAATATATGTACATACATACCAAGGAGAGTGTGATGTGCTGGATGGCAATTACTGAGGATATCCAAACCATCCTGACATATGTAAACATCAATGAAGGAAGGGAAAGATGAATAATGGATGGGATACCTTGCCAAGAATGGAGCTGATTTGAGCAACAATGCATTGCTGTTGAAAATAAATTATTATCTCAAATACAATGTTTGCATGATTTTGCTTACCACCTAGAGCACACAGTGAATGGTGAACAGCAGGAATGACAGGAATTGAAATCCCAGCTGTCACATCATATCACTCACCCTCTGGACAGCAGGAATGACATAGGAATCATCAGCCTTGGAATTCCAGTGATCACATCATATCACTCACAAACTGGAAAGCAGGAATGATACAGGAATTATTAGCCTTGGAATCCCAGCCATCACATCACATCACCCACCCTCTGGAAGGCAGGAACAACACAGGAATCATCAGCCTTGGAATCCCACCCATCACATCACATCACTCACAAACTGGAAAGTAGGAATAACATAGGAATCATCAGCCTTGGAATCCCAGCCATCACATCATCTCACTCACCTCCTGGAAAGTAGGAATGACATAGGAATCATCAGCCTTGGAATCCCAGCTATCACATCATATCACCCACCCCCTGGAAGGCAGGAATGACACAGGAGTCACCAGCCTTGGAATCCTAGCCATCACATCATCACACTCACCTCCTGGAAAGTAGGAATGACATAGGAATCATCAGCCTTGGAATCCCAGCTATCACATCATATCACTCACCAACTGGAAAGCAGGAATGACATGGGAATCATCAGCCTTGGAATCCCACCCATCACATCATATCACTCACCAACTGGAAAGCAGGAATGACACATGAATCATTAGCCTTGGAATCATATCATATCACTCACATCCTGGAGAGCAGGAATGACACAGGAGTCATCAGCCTTGGAATCCCATCCATCACATCATATCACTCACCAACTGGAAAGCAGGAATGACACAGGAATCATCAGCCTTGCAATCCCAGCTATCACATCATATCACTCACATCCTGGAAAGCAGGAATGACACAGGAACCATCAGCCTTGCAATCTAAGCTATCACATCATATCACTAACATCCTGGAAAGTGGGAATGACACATAAATCATCACCCTTGGAATCTCACCCATCACATCATATCACTCACCAACTGGAAAGCAGGAATCATTAGCCTTGGCATCCCAACCATCACATCACATCACTCACCAACTGGAAAGCAGGAATGAAATAGGAACCATCAGCCTTGGAATCCCATCCATCACATCATATCACTCACAACCTGGAAAGTAGGAATGACATGGGAATCATCAGCCTTGGAATCTCACCCATCACATCATATCACTCACCAACTGGAAAGCAGGAATGACATGGGAATCATCAGCCTTGGAATCCCACCCATCACATCATATCACTCACCAACTGGAAAGCAGGAATCATCATCAGCCTTTGAATTCCAGTGATCACATCATATCACTCACAAACTGGAAAGCAGGAATGTCACAGGAATCATCAGCCTTGCAATCCCAGCTATCACATCATATCACTCACATCCTGGAAAGCAGGAATGATACAGGAATCATCAGCCTTGCAATCTAAGCTATCACATCATATCACTTACATCCTGGAAAGCAGGAATTACATAGGAATCATCAGCCTTGTAATCCCACCCACTACATCATATCACTCACCAACTGGAAAGCAGGAATGACACAGGAATCATCAGCCTTGGAATCCCAGCCATTAAATCATATCACTTACCTCCTGGAAAGTAGGAATGACATAGGAATCATCAGCCTTTGAATTCCAGTGATCACATCATATCACTCACAAACTGGAAAGCAGGAATGTCACAGGAATCATCAGCCTTGCAATCCCAGCTATCACATCATATCACTCACATCCTGGAAAGCAGGAATGATACAGGAATCATCAGCCTTGCAATCTAAGCTATCACATCATATCACTTACATCCTGGAAAGCAGGAATTACATAGGAATCATCAGCCTTGTAATCCCACCCACTACATCATATCACTCACAATCTAAAAAGCAGGAGTGACATAGGAATTATCAGCCTTGGAATCACTCACATCCTGGAAAGCAGGAATGACATAGGAATCATCAGCCTTGGAATCTAAGCTATCACATCATATCACTTACATCCTGGAAAGCAGGAATGACACATGAATCCTTGGAATCTCACCCATCACATCATATCACTCACCCTCTGGACAGCAGGAACAACACAGGAATCATCAGCCTTGGAATTCCAGTGATCACATCATATTACTCACCTTCTGGAAGGCAGTAATGACACAGGAATCATCAGCCTTGCAATCCCAGCCTTCACATCATATCACTCACCATCTGGACAGCAGGAATGACACATGAATCATTAGCCTTGGAATCACATCATATCACTCACATCCTGGAGAGCAGGAATGACACAGGAGTCATCAACCTTGGAATCCCATCCATCACATCATATCACTCACCAACTGGAAAGCAGGAATGACACAGGAATCATCAACCTCAGAATCCCAGCCATCACATCATATCACTCACCTCCTAGAAAGTAGGAATGACACAGGAATCATCAGCCTTGGAATCCTAGCCATCACATCATATCACCCACATCCTGGAAAGCAGGAATGACACAGTAGTCATCAGCCTTGGAATCCCATCCATCACATCATATCACTCACAACCTGGAAAGTAGGAATGACATAGGAATCATCAGCCTTGGAATCTCACCCATCACATCATATCACTCACCAACTGGAAAGCAGGAATGACACAGGAATCATCAGCCTTGGAATCCCACCCATCACATCATATCACTCACAATCTAAAAAGCAGGAATGTCACAGGAATCATCAGCCTTGGAATCCCAGCTATCACCACACAACACCTTACTTTCTGGACATGAAAAAGTGTCTATGACAATACAGACCATAAACATTTATAATTTCACTTACTGTCTGATTGGTCAAATATTTCAATGTTGTATGACAACAATTCCATCAGCCTTCAGTCTAATAATAACATTAGCTAGTTACCCACTGGAAACTAATAGTCTGTTAATCATGATTCATTGATGAAATCATTCCTACATACCCATAGATGTGGAAAGTACTTTGTACATGACCTGACTTTTGATGGTCCATCCCCATCAAGACTTGTCCTACACAAGATCAAATATTGATGTATGCTATGGTTGGTCATAGGCTTACCTTTCCATTGCCACTTTCACACTCATCTCAAGATTTCCTCTTTGAACAGCAAGCAACATCAGTGTTGCCACATTGGTGCTTAAAGCATTTGAGGTTTCTGTAATCAGGGTATCACACCTACCACCCTTGTGCATGTCTAAAATATACAGTGAATCAGTCAAGTAAAGCTAGTCATGATAATCAAACTTACTTTCCAATCTCACATATCTTGATGATTCATCCTTTACCACATCCCAGTACTGCTCCTGAAAGACCTTCTCTACTTCACCATCCACATCCTTTGCAGTTAGGCTGCCACCTCCATATCTCAATTTGATCTTGATATCACGTCTGAACTGATCATACTTGGTGAATACTGCAATGACAGGCACTTTGCATTACCTGTTGAGCTTGAACTATATATCACACAACACAATACACACCATTCTTGTCTGGACAGATAGCACCAAAGAATTTCATGTCGAGCATTGGCCTATCATTCTCCATTGGAATGCAGTACCTAAATGTCACATTGAGCTTGAATAGCCACTGATTGAGATGACGAACCAGATTGCATGCAATCTATCCCTCAATTGACGTGCAGTTGCCTTCTTGCGAACAAAGTTCTGTGCGATTTGCAGCTCGGCTTCATTTCCGGCCTCGAATCCACATGAATCATGGAAGACATAACCATCGTGATTGGTGAACTCGAGCTCGTCCTCGATGTCATGATTACCGCGCTAGTTGAGGGCCACTCATATAACTATTGTCACGGTCATGGATCATTGACTGACCTCAGTGGTGGGATCTAAATGAATCTAACGAACGACGAGGTCAGAAACACTCGAAACCTGACCTTTTGCACCGACCTCTTCACGACGACCGTGGTTGATCCTGTATATCTTTGGACTCTCCGTGGTTTCACAGACTCTCTGTAAGATGGATGTTTTCCCTGCGTTTGCCCGACCAACGATGAGGACCCGAAACTTGATATCGGGAACACGAAATCGCAGTGACTTCTGACTCATGATTGCTGGTGGGGAGAGAAATGGGATGTGCGAACGAACGAGACCGGTACAATCGCTATCGCAGCGTTCGTTTCGTTCTCCGATTCGAATTATTCCGTCGGATCATCCTCGGTTGAATTTCGGTCACAGTTAATGGGCGCTGAAGGCAATTATCAGCGGGGGCTCTGGCTCTGATGGAACGACTTAGGAGGAAGTGGCTACTGCAGTATCTGTAATGACTCAGCCAGTGCCTTGAACGCGAGCATCAGACTAACATTCTGCTTTATCTTTGATGTGATTTGATACCGTGTGGTGTCGGCGGATTAGAACCGGCGCAACCAGTGCTATTTATGTCCGTTGTCCGAGGACGTAGGCAGGGACGGGAGCGAGTATTAAAATTTGACCTCGCAGTCGCGCTTGTCGTCCATACAGACTCGTGCTCAAATGCATCGTGTTTAGTCAGACGACCACCCGGTAATCTGCGATTAGCTGTGAACGCAGAAAGACGCACTTTGAACAGCATTCGTCCTACCCCGTGACCTGACCTGGTTCGCACCTCAGTCCCAATCCCGATCACCCTCCAACACATGAAACCTTACTCGGTGTGCTTGTCATCATTCCTGACACCGCAGATTGTACTATTCACGCTTACATTGTCGTATTTCTCCGCTCCTACTCGAGATCCCATCCCTGGCAGGACCGCTCCAAAAAGTATATATTGCATGACCCCAGATAGTCGTCCAGCCTCCCATTCGCAGTCCTGCAGCAAGAGAGACGGTGGACGGGCCCATTCGTATCCAAGAGATCAGCAGGGCTCACGGAGTGGAGGTGCAATAGCCAAATCGACACCGACGGACGACGCGTATTTACCTACTTGATTGAGTGACTTTGTCTCCAGCCAAGAACAAATTCTGTGACTTGTTTGATGAGCAGGATCGGCGAAGATGACCGACGGGCTGGAACCTGGTGACGGGAGGGCAGTGTTCAGGGCGAGACATCTGCTTTTGTTTGCACTTAGTCACATACGTACTCGTCCAGCTGGTCGTGATTGCTGAAGAAAGAAAAGACTCGTAACGCCCATGCCATATGTTACACTGAGGGCGGCATTAGCCACAAGCAAGTCAGGACAACACACCATACGACTCACCTGAACCGCCAGCACCCGAACCCAGAAACGGACGCGCAAACTCGAAATAGAGGGCCAGGAGACCAGGTGGAAGTCCAGGGGGCGAACAGAGATGCCGAGCGCGAAATGAAGCACGGAAGCGATGCGGACAGCGTCCATATGGATGGTAATGGTGACGGAAAGGGCTCCGCAGTGAGCGTAGCACGCCGCGACTCGAAACGACTCGAAACGAGTCCGCTAACTGAAGAACGAGTAAGTCAGCGCGGAAAGCGCAAGCACACAAAGATGGGCGTACCTGAGGCATTAAAACCATCCACCCATCATCCCAGGTCGCCTACTGACCACGTCAACCCACCGTATCATCGAGGGTGACTTAAATCAAGACCTAGAAGCGTCAGTCACGCAAGATGAACTTACCAATTCGTTGGACTGCGTCGAAAAAATCGGACGTGTTGTACACATTGCACATGGACAATAGTTGATGTAGAAACGATCCCAGGGTGCGGTATCATATATGCGACGACGGCGCGTCGACGCCAGAGTCAGAGTTGTTTGTCGCGCGCCGCGACTTACCATATCGAGTACGCTACTACTCGGAATTCATATTCATACAGTACGGACACAGAAAGCACTCGTTTATAGCGAGGAAGAAGGTAGCAACGGGGAGTAGAGACTAGTCCTATAACGTAGCGGGCATGTGAATGATATGACGCCTAAAATGCTTCGGCCGTCGGAAGGGGTGTGAAACGCAAGATATGCAGCAGTCTTGCGCCGAGAGAGCACGATTGTCCGGCTTTCCATACAATTGAGCAATCAAATTGAATCAGAAAATCGTGACTGTGTCACTGTAAGGTCATGGAGACTTTACTATGAGGTGTATTGCAGTTGTTCGCACTGATTCGTATAATACGTGCGTGCTTTTATTCGGGGAACCGGGACCCAGCTTAGATCAAGTTAGATGTATTGATGGTGTGCTGTGCGACGGAGTTGGAAAGCAACATGTCCTTTTCCCCGCATGAAGTGTACGCAAGGTGTCTGCTCGGAGATCACGGATATCCATTATGGACTCCACAACTCAACACCGAGCTCCGGGAAACCTATCAACTGGAGGGACTGAAGATCGGCGACGTTGGTGTTGTCTCGCCCATCGACGGTAGCTTTGATGTGTTGCTCAACATTACACTGCCACGCAGCGAGCAACCGTATCCCAAGCTGGTTCGAGAAAACTTTGAGCCGATTGTGCTAGACCATGAACTAGACTTGGCTAGCCAGCCCGACGCAGTGGCTGCCCATGGCGTTGTCCCAAGCGCCTCCGTCCAACTAACATCCAAAGACATCGATCATCACGACCAAACGCCATCCAGGTACGCTCCTTTTGCCATGAAGAACGAAAACAGGACCACGTTTTCACAGGGCCGATTATGAATTTAGTCTTTCCTCTGGAGATGGCGCAGTTCTCGTTCTACCAGAAGGCGCACAAAGCTGTGATTTGCGAAACGAGAACAAATTTCTAGACGTTGCCATTAAACACGCTGTTGATTGGTACGAATGTGCCACCAAAGAGGCCGGTCGTCTCATCGATGACAATTCCCTCTATCTCATTACCGGGTTTCATAAAACACGTTCATGGTCCCTTGGAGCCGTAGGACGGAGCGGTTCCAGCCTTTCAAGCCAGCGTTCCGTCAAGTTCAAAGTTGGGGACATTCAGCAGGGTAATGCGACGGCGAGAGCTTACTTTTGGGTAGCGACGCATGGTTTCACGGGGCGTGTTGGGCCCATGTATCCCTATGAGGATCCAAACTGCATTCCCAGGATTCGCCTTGGGAATCAAACAGTCTTTATTCGTGGATTCAGGATCACAGTCAATAAGCTACTATTCATAAAGACCGTTGCTGTCAAGACTCGACGGGGTACTTTTTTTGGGTTAAAAACCCATCTAGCCAAGCTTGTATCGCATAGAAAATCCGAGTCTGCATCATCTGAGAATACTACGGACAATGCGGTGGATCAAGACTTCTCACTAAGTCACAATCGACTCCACACGGACGCGCACATCACAATCGATCGTGTGCCAGATGTATCACAGGTAGGTCCGTCAGTGATTGTTTATATGGCAGCTTGTCACGCCTGACGAATCACTGATATAGACCATTCATCCTGGCGACATGATCAATCAATATATGCTGAAAAAGGTCGGTCGGTCATCAGAGCCAGTTGCAAGACGACACGTTAACCACCTCTTTAGGAACCTTCTGCGGTGGTTGCAGTCACACATGATAGCTTGTGGATTCAAATGCTCCAAACAGTTCGTCATCGGCTACCTGGTAGTCGCACACCCTAATTTCCATGTAGGGATTACTGAAACTCGAGGACTTTGCTGATGCAAACGGTCTTGCAGAGGTGCTATCAAAGTACTACGAAATGATTCTGCAGGACAGTACGTGTTTTACGCGTCGCTCTCTTGGTCTGGTCGCTGAACGTGCGCAGATGGGGTATACCTTCGAAAGTCGTAGGTCTTTCTCTTATGCTAGCTTGCATACGCGCTCACCACGTTCTTGAACATGGATAGTACCAGAGGCATAAAGGATTCTGGGATTGAGTTGACACATAAAATTTCCTTCTGACCATTCAAGCGGCATGTGATGCCTGGGGTGTCACATATACCAATTACCTCTACTCTACTGTTACAGGATGTGATGCCTTGCTTCTAGTGCCTCGAAATTGACCCAACTTTCGTCCCCTCATTGCATGGAAACATTGTTTTCCTTTGCTGTACAGTCTCCTGTGCGGGTGCGCCTCATTCTCAATTGTGTTCTTCCAACGGGTTTGATAGACGGTCGACATGGGAAGCCCAGACATGTGTTTCAAGACCTATTAGTTCCCAAATACTCGTTGGCAAACCTCTCTCAGACTTGGAGCTCCTGCACCCAACATCACACCAATAGATATGTACACGAAAAAAATGATATAAAAAAGGGAGGGGACAGGATTCTATCAAAAATCATACCCCTCCACCCTAAACGTCGTTCCATACTGCAAATACCCCTCCATAATCTTGAGCACCGGATCCGGAAGACCCATGCTCAACAACGTAAACGCAATCTTGGCATGCCCGTGAATCTGTCCGAGCTTGAAAAACGACGTGGCGATCAACGTCGGATACTATCCCCATCGTTCGTTGAGCGTGTGCGCACAAGATAAAACACGTTCACGCTCACCGTCATCTCGGTATAATCGGCATATTGATACGCAGCGACTCGAATGGCCGTTTGGATCGTCCGCGTAATGTCCCCTTCCTCGGCGTACATCTCCAGCAATTTTGCCCATGGCTTTTGTGCGTACCGCGTCGATTCTAGACAGCGTTGGTACGCTTCCTTGGCTTCTTCCTTGTGGTGCAGCCGGAGCGCCAAGTCGCCCAAAATTTCCCATTCCATGCCCGTCTTGCGGTACGCGACGTGTTGCGTTTTGAAATGGGCCACTTCGGCGCGAAAGATGGTCCAGACGCGCAAGTCCTGGAAATAGGTCGAGCTCTGAAACGCGATGGCATCAAGCAACGTACCTCGTAGAGAACCATGAACAAGTTATCCAACCACCGTTCACACAACCGCTTGTTCGTAAACGAAAACGCATCCTGACCCGTCCTGGGCATCTCCGCCGATTCCTGGTCAGCGGGGGGAGCAGCAGCCACCACAGGTCGCTCCAACGTCGGACTCGTCACCCCATTCTCCTTGCCATCCATGTCCCCATTCGCAGCCGCCGCCAACTCCCGCTCGATATCCGACTCGGTCGACACCTTGATGATCGGAATACTGCCCGACACACCAAATTGGTCCTCCGTCTCGCCAGACTCGTGCGGACTATGCATTGCCCGCGTCGACGCGTCGTCATCCGCTCCACCGCCAGCGCCTCTCCCACCCACGCCCAACGTCGGCGAACGCACCACCGTCCCGTCCTCGTGTATGACAACATCTACGCCTCCCCCATCGCCTGGCGATCCAGGTCCATACCCGCTCCCCGACGCGCCACGTAAATCCGCTTGCGACTTTTGCATACGGTATTCTTCCTCCATGACAAACACGGCACTCCGTGTCTTGAGCAGCTCGTCCCACCCAATATCGGAGACAAGGCGCGTGAGGAGGGAGTAAGCACGTGCCCAGGTACCTCGGAGACCAGGTGCTGGGAGGCGAAGGAGGGCCGGGTCGGCCTAGGATATGCATGTGAGGCCATCCATGAGCAACGTACGACAGCACCCACCTCGTCATCCTCCGTCTTTTGTTTTTCCGGCAAAATATCACTAATCTGACGTCTAAACGGAAGATGCACGCGCGACGTCTGAATCGGTCGATGTGCATCCTTGCCATTGTACGTAAACATGGGACACGAATTGAGCGTGAGCAATGCCTTTTGTGCGTGTCACCACAAGACCCTCCACGACGAACATCGAGGACGCACCGACTCGTAATCCTTGGCATCAATGTACAACTCGGTCAGTTTCTCCCATGTCACAAACTCGCTCGGCGCACAATTGACAGCTTCCTTGGCCAACTTGAGCGCCCAAGACGCCCTTCCTTTCGAACGCAAGAAGTCGCTCTGGACGTGCAAGAGCGTGTACGAATGCGGCGTGTGTTTCATCGCCGCCGACATGATCTGAACCGCCTTGACCTCTTCGTCTACACCGCACGCCATCAACACATACAGACACGCCATGAACAGGTAAGACGTACTCATCCCAATATAACTCTTGGCCAACAACGAGGCCACCTCGGGTTCCTTGATCGCGAGCTTTTCAAACAGATTCGCCGCTTGCTGATACCGTCCGCTTGCACCAAAATACTTCATCACGCCCGCCGTGAGATGGTTCGAGACGACCGTGGCGACTTGAATCTCGGGATCTGAACCCACTTGCCAGCCTATATGCGCGTGAGCGTGAGCGTGAGCTGCGACGACCCCCGACGTACCCTTTACGAACAAGGCCTCGACGGCTTGTAAAAACCTCACCTCGCCCTCGCCCGTCGTGATCGGATCCAATTTACGGTACGCCTCCAACCCATACGTCGGATCGTCCGAATACAATATCGCACGGAGCAACGCCGACACGTACGTCTCTTGCCACATCTCTGGCGTTGCCTCGTGTCTGTCGCACAGTGTCAACGCACGTCCCATCCAAAACACAAGTGACATACCGCTCGCCACGCAAATCGACCACGTAGGCATGTACCCCACCTGGAATCTTGACGTCCACTCTCACGTCCACCCTCGAAAACGCATTAAAGCAGCAATAACACCCGTTTCGGACTTTCCAGATGGGTCCTTTGGAGAACCATGCCGAGTTGTCTTCGATGGCGTACGTGAGCGAGTTGATATAGGCCGCGAGGGACGCCGAGGAGCTCGCGTCCACCCCAGAGACGAAATGGAACGAGCCGAGCTGGTAAGTGGTGAGGCCGAGCGGAAAGAGAGAGAAAAAAAGAAAGACACACGTCGCGTTGACCGGCTCGTCCAGTGCTTTTGACGACGTGGCAGACATCAGGCGGACCGAGTTCACGAAATGTCGCTGTGTGAGGTTGGCGTGGTGTGTCTCTGTCACCGAGAAAGACGTACCTAGGCTTTCGGTGCGCGCCGTCAAGGCATCCCCAATATCGACCTATGAAAAAAAAAAGAGCGGCGTGAGAGCCAGGACGACACCCGAGATTGCAATGGCTCACTTCAAACAATTCTGGAACGTCCTTGAAGGACGCATCAGCCATTGTCGTGGACGCGCTGCGGAATGACGACGGAGTAAGTGATCAACACGGGCGTTATTTGTTGCCAAACAATATGCAGTCCGTGAGATTCCAATCACTATTGGATTTCGTTTCTGATGGCACATGTATGTACAATTCCAAACAAGACAGTACGGACAGACTAGATAGTTTGTATGGCAAGAGGGTAAGTGAAGACGAGGTTGGTTACCGGGCGCCAGTTAGAGGCGCTTGAAACTAGGATTGCAAAACTGCGTACGTATATTCTGAAACAAACGAGCGGGGAGCTAAGACAGGGATTTAAATGGGTAAAAACGCTACAAAGTGGAAAGTATCGAAAAGCAAAAAACGAACCCAGCTCGGTTATTTCTTGTTCAACGTCAGACTTCTCATCGATTCCTCCAAAATGTCCGTGAAGCAATCCTTGCACGTGGACAGAGAGCTTTGCGACGAGGAGGGCATGGGAGGTACATCGACATCGACGACCTTGATGACCGCACGGCCATCGAGGACCTTGAGGACCTTTTCTGCGTCCCACTGTTTGGTCGCAGAAGCTTGAGCGGGAGAGCCGGAAAAGGCCTCCCAGAATGCGCTGCCGAGCTTGCTGAGAAGCGTCTGGCTGGCGATGGCAGCTGCCGCAGCATGTTCCTTTGAAGGCGACTTTGGTGAGGGTGTCGGGGAAGCTGTCTTGGGTTTGGAGGACGAGTTGAAAAAGTGGGGTTTGAGGTTGCCTGCCAAACCAATGGGCTGTGCAGTGGGTTGTGAAAATGGCTGTGGCTGGTGAGAATGCTGCTGTGCGGCCATCTTTCCCCAAAGTTGCATGCGATATGCGTCGAGGGTCTTGAATGTGAAGGGGTTGAGGTCGGAAAAGGTGTCGAATGCACCGACGCCATGACCGATGGTCGGATTGAGGGCGGAGAGGGAAGGGTTGATGGTCGCAGAACCCTTCTTCTCGACGAGACTAGAATACGAAGAAGAGTTGAGACCGGGGTTGATGTTCTCCTTGGGCACGCGGGAACGGACGGTCTCTTCATAAAAGATGGATGGGCTGAGGATGGGGCTGCCACCAGAAAAGGCAGCCTTGGAGGCCAGAGCGGCGATAGGAGGGACAAAGGTGGCGTGGACGGGAGTGACCCCCATTCCGCCGAGACCACCCCAAAAGGCACGGTTGCTGAGCCTGGGAGATGTGGGAAGGTCTTTCTGTGTGTTGGGGGTAACGACAGGCGATGCTGCGGCGGGCGTGGGAGTCAGGGGAGGGGAAGCGGGAACGGGAGGAGGAGGCAGCTCGGCAGGGGGAGGAAGGTCGGGAAGAGCGCGACCCTCGAGGAGACACCGTTTGAGTGCGGAGATCTCCTGGCGGAGGGCGATATTCTCTGAGACGGACGAGCCGAGTTCTGAGCGGATGGCATCGATGAGGCGATCGCGCTCTGCGATGTCGCCCTCGAGGGTAGAGATGTACTCTGGATGGCGGGTGAGAGGATACGAGG
The DNA here is from genome assembly GCA_038093535.1 of Boletus reticulatus. Classification (NCBI taxonomy): domain Eukaryota; kingdom Fungi; phylum Basidiomycota; class Agaricomycetes; order Boletales; family Boletaceae; genus Boletus; species Boletus reticulatus. The sequence goes on from JBBPSJ010000080.1 coordinate 17,286, forward strand.
GGGTAGGAGGACGATGCGCGCACCTTTACGACGGACGCGAAAGTTGCGGGCGCTGATCTTGTTTCTGAGCTGGCGTTTCTCCTTGCTGGACATCTTTTTGTACTCTTCTGGGCTGGGACGCCAATCCTCTGGCTCGAGGATCCTGAGGGGTGCAGCGTCCTTTTTTGCCCTTGTCTCTTTGTTTTCCTTTTCGGGGAGGGGCGATTTCTTGATCCCCCCCGACATGACGGTGCCCTTGCGAGCGGGCCTTGGCTTGTCTACGGGTGTGTCGTCCGTGTCTTCGTCGTCCTCGTCGTCGCCAAAGTCTGAGAGGGCGTGCGATGTGGCCGGTGTGCCGACGAGCTGCGGATCGATGGCGAACATGGGTGAGTGGGACGGGGACGAGGAGGCGCCGGGTGAGTTGGAGAGCGGGATGTCATAGGTGTGAGGTAGTTTCGAAAAGTCGTCGTCGAGAAACAAAGAAAGGAGCGGGTCTTCGGACGGAGCTGCGTCGAGATTGAAAAAGTCGTCGATTCTGTATGGCTCGAGCATGACTGCGATGAATTGGACGGTATCGAAACAGACAGAACGTTATGACTACCACGCTCGGCTATTCCCGGATGACTCATGCGACGCGTCATTCTTGCTTACGAGAACAACTTGTTCACCGACGTGTTCCCCTCCTGGTGCTTCTTCAACACCTTGGCAATCGCAAACTCGAAGTCTTCCTGGGTGACGTGCTGGCGTCGCTCTCGCAGCGCGTACATACCTGAGCGTCGTATTAGCCTAGTCGGTAATAACAGCATAATACTCACCCGCTTCCGTGCAAATACCCCGCACCTCTGCACCAGAACACTGTCCCATCTTGTCCGCCAACGCTTTCAAATCAATCCCTCGTTGAAGCGACATCTGCGTCTCCATCAGCAACGCACAGCATCCACGAGACGGGTCCAAACCTTGCGCGAATGAATCCGCAGAATGCTCACACGCGCCTCCGGTCCAGGCGGTGGAAACTCAATCTTTCGGTCGATACGGCCCGGTCGCAGCAATGCCGAGTCCAGGATGTCTGCCATACGTCAGTCCGGCGTGCACACCAACCCCATCAGCTCACCTATCCGGTTCGTCGCCATGATCACCTTGATGTTCTTTGTCGCCTCGAACCCGTCCAGCTGGTTCAGCAGCTCCAGCATCGTCCGCTGCACCTCAGAGTCTCCCCCGCCCGACCCACTCTCCCCTCTCGAACTCCCAATCGAGTCGATCTCGTCCATGAAAATGATGCTCGGCGCGTGCTCCCTCGCCATCACAAACAACTCCCGCACCATCCGACTCCCCTCTCCGATATACTTTTGCACCAATTCCGACCCAGAAACTCGGATAAACTTGCAGTCCGTGTGATGCGCCACCGCACGCGCGAGCAGCGTCTTGCCCGTCCCAGGCGGTCCATACAACAGCACCCCCTTGGGCTGCGCAATCCCGAGCGCCTCGAACAGCTCTGGATGCTTCACCGGCAACTCGATCACCTCCTTGATCTCCGTAATTTGCTTGTCCAGTCCCCCCACCATCTCGTACGTGCTGTCGGGTACCTTTTCCACCATCATCAGCGACACCAGCGGGTCCACCTTGTTTGGTAAAATCTTGTGAATCGTATACGTGTCCGATCGCAACGCCACCCGCTGCGACGGCGTGAGTGCCGCAACATCAATGTCAGCGTCGAAATCAACAACTGACACGGAGTGAGCGACAAGACGAGCCAGCACACGCGATACGTACTGTACTTGCCCTCGGGCTGTACCTTGACCAACACCTTTTTCTTGCCCATCACCTTGACGATCTCCCCGACATAGCTCGCAGGCTCGTGAAGCAACTGCAACTCTTCTCGGAGCAACCTCACTGCGACCCCCGTTCGTCATTCGTGCACGCGCACACCAGGCAGGCGTACGTACCTCGTGCGTTGAGTGCATTTCGCTGTGCTTCTAGACGGCGTAGGTTCTGTGTTTTTTGATTGATCAAGAGCTCGGCCGCTTCGATCTTGGCCTGGTAGTACGACTGAACACCGACGGGCGATTTCTGTGGACGAGTAGGGACGGGCATGTCGTCGTGGTATAAAATTATAAAATGCAAGCGTTGGACGCGGTGACGCAAGTGTGTTTGAATTCCCACGGTACAAACTCATCCTCTCCAAATGTGAATCGGAACCACCGACGTATAGGCAAGATCACAAGCATTGTGTCAATCACCATGGATGGCTCTCCTAGGCCAGTTGGCCGTGATCGTTCTGTTGAGCCCCATCTCCAGACGCGATCAAAATGGTTACGAACTCCTCGAGTGGTCACGAAGGAACTCGCTGATACAAACAACGATGGGGACAAGCATCGAGACAAGTAAACTAACCGGTTCGACTGCACTACAACTCGCACGTGCGCAACAGCGATCCCTACGACCTTTGCATCGTACAATCGACTTTTGTACGATATCATCGAGGAGGCACTTCAACGTGGCCAGCTTGAGCCAGCGAGGATCCTCTTAAAGTTGCAGACAATCGTACAGCTTCTTGTCCGAGAGCTGCAAGGGTGGCAACCCAATCTGCATGCAGATGAGGTAGCTGCGACCAAACCATTTCCGGGAGAACCCACGTATCGTCTGATTGATGACATGGGATGGGCGAGCTTGGGTGGTCTCGGACTAGGGAGCGGGCCGGTAGACCGACGTTCAAGTTGCCACCAAGATCCTGCCTCCTTGGTACGGATTCCACGACAACGCGGGAAAACCTAGATTCGTTCCCGTCGTCCATGGCACAACGGCCACCTTGTGATGCTACGCCAGGTTAACGTAGATACAAGGGTAAGTTATGTAATATGTACTGAGGCGTGCACACCACCTGGCCCTAAATTTTCATTCACTAGTCGCCTGCTTTGTTCCCTCCAACTGCTCTGGAGATGTCAAACTCCCAGATTGTCACTGGCATTTCCCGCCATCCCAAGTATTACTTTTCTGATACAGGATGCCACATCTTTCTCGTGCGTAGACGATAAACTGTCTGCTCAGTGCTGATCTTGCGACACGCAGGTTGAGAATACATTGTACAGGCTCTCCATGGACACTTTGTCCCACCATTCCCAGGTGTTAGCCGATATGTTCGGCGCAGGCAAAGAGAATCTCGACGAGGGCCAAAGCGACGACAACCCCATTCAAATCCCGCAACTCCAAGCGTCCACATTCGATCTCTTCGTCGAATATCATTTCTGATGGTAACGTTCCTACCCTCTGACCCCCATCCTGTCGACTGACTCGAGTGACAAGTCCTCGCACAGGATCCACGTACACCATGGAAGAACTCCAAGCCTTCCTCGTATTCTGTGACAAGTACGAATGTGATGCAACGAAACACTTTGTGGTCGATCATATCGAAACATTTCATGGGCATTTCCATCCTGCAGAACTCGTGGCCCTTGCGATGACCTACCGTCTCCCGACCGTCTTCCAAACAGGGTTCCGGCGCCTTGTCGATTTTTCTCTTAAACACCTGACGAAACACCACCGCTCGCTGATTGGACCAGACATCTGCATCAACTTGGCGCTAGCCAGGGCTATCCTGGACGAGCATCGCCGAATCGTAGCGGCCGAGGAACCTCGCATCCCCGTACATGCTGACGATTGTGAGGACCCAGTGGCCTGCAAAGCGGACTGGCATGCCGTGTGGTGGAATAGAATGGGCCGTTACCTCTTGGATGGACGGAACCCCCTGTCGTACGAGGACGCGGTCAGGCGCTTCAAGTCGGAGACGCAGTTTGGCCGTGTGGGACGAGGATGCAGGGAGCGGTTGTTCACGTTGATCGATGGGGGTGTCGCTTTCAAACATGCCGACACGTTCGTCGATGACCTTTGTGACTATCTCGTCCGGGATTTTCGTCTAGCCCAGTGATTCATTCATGCTGTTACTTCCATGGCGTGTAGTTAATCAAATGTGTGTATAACGCGTTCGAAATAACTTGAGTAGAAATAAGCACGAACGCAGTGTGCGCCAAAAGGCACGTTGGTGAGCGAGAAACACGAATCCGGGTGTCGTTGTTCTGCAACTTTTGTGATGCACTGCCAATCTGTAAACATTTTATCAGCCAGTGACGCGCTTCAATACGGTCCCACCACCATTCGGTACGCACAGGACAATGAGTACCTATGTAGTATGGTCTCCGAGTCGTGACAGCCGGCGACGGACTTGTGAGTGGGACCACCACGAGGCATTCCCTGCAGAAAAGAAGAAAAAAAATCATTATTTCCCATTCTCGTCGCCGTCAGCTTGGCACGGGCGACCCTCGCCTGTCAAACCCTCTACGCAACGACATCCACGAGGGGTCATGCATCATTGTGGCCGTCGTAGGTCCGTTTGCTGGCCACGTCACAGACAGCAGGCCCGGCCGCCGTTCAAGTTCGCGGGAGGTACGTTCACGTTCATTTCCGTGGTCCAGGTCGCGACTCCGAGTCACCCGCCTACTTGATTCAAATATGTACTGCACGGATCTTGCGACCTCTTGGTTTCAGTATGGGCCTGTTGCGCCGTCCGGCGTGCACGGCCCCGCATCAGCATTATGGGGCATGGGTATCGCTCAGATCCACATTTCAGCCATCACATTAACCTGGCGGTGCGTGTTGTTGTAGTACACCGAACGACATATGTACTCACCGAGTCGACACGTGGACCGTCCCTGTTTCGCCACAGCGTGTTCCTGTGCTACACCCCGTCCGTCCTGTGCCGTCAGAAAACCTGTGCCCAAGAATCGTGGCACACGAGCATGGACAGCGCGTGCGGGTCTACGGTAACTTTACCTGCGCCCGAGGTCGACCCAACGGCGATCCAAGATACAGTCGGAGAGATAAACGTGGTCCGTGAAACGAGGTCGACCCCTCTGCCCCTTTGCCTGTCCTGTGCGTCACTCCGAGGCAGTGGCGACGTACCCGGATTGGCGACCGCATCGCGTATCCGAACCTACCCATCCAGTGGACCGTCGCGGGATGACCCTCGTCATGGTCCCGATCGCGTCGCGCGATGGAATCAGCACGACGATCAGACCCTGGTCCCAGGAAGGCGCTTGTACGCGCGTGGCCTCGAGACGTCCCATTGCCCGCGCCTCGCGAATATCCCTCAAAGACACGACCTGCTTTTTTCTTTCCTCATGTTGAGCGAAAACCACGCGCGTTTCGTGTCTGGCAGTGTCCCTGGACAGGTTGAGTAATTGAGCGTCTGTTTCAAGCGGGGGCGGTGGTCATGAAAGAGGGGCCTGCGTCATCGCGCGATGCGGTGGTGGGTTCACTCAACGACACGACAAAGTGAGTATAGTTCGCCGGCGCCGTTCACTTTAATCACCCATCTCAGCACGCCCCCAGTTCCTTGCAAGAGGGCTCGGGATCTCACCTGACACTCGTTGGGTCACATGCCCCCCCATGATACCCGCAAAAGGCCGAGGGACTGCCGTCAAAACACAAATGGACACGCATTGCCGCCATGTCTGACGTTGCGCCATCCCTCGACTTGGCAAACCACGCACCACAAACCACAACACCACCAGTACCACATGAGCTCTTCCTTCACGCTAACACGGGTCCGATGCGAGAGGAGGATGGCATGATGGGAGAGAGTGATTGAGGCGAGGTATCCATCCATCGTATCTGACTTGCCACCTTTTTAGCTTCCAAGCTCCACTCCCTTGTATAGCTTGGAAATGGCAGCTATCCGTTATGTTCGCACAGGAATACTAAACGTAGGTATACGTACCCGAGTGACAAGGACATGTGAGGGTTAGAAATGGGAATGGGATGGCAGGTGTGCTGGAACATGAGCGCATAAACTCAATTGCGCACGCCGAAACCTAACTTGTGCCCTTTTTGTTTCTCAAAGATGATGATGGATCCGAGCCGTCGGGATTTTTCGTGACGCACAAGTTTCTAGTGCCAGCGCATAGCAGGGATTATGGCGTCAGATGACATTAAGATAGTGTTATAAACAACACTTGTCCAATGGGGCGCGAACGGAGATGATTATCGTAATAGAGTACAGCATTGCTACGTTCTCGTCGAAATGGGTATCAAATCAGATAGGAACGGCCCCAAAGTCACACTCGCAGATGACCCGCAGGGGGTTTTCCCAGCCCCCAAAACCTTGATGTACAGCGGACGAGGGCGTCACATGCGATATTTTCGCTTCAGGGCAGCCCACGAAAGAGCTGCCATTCGATAGGAACTGACGAATTGGTTCATGTCGTGTTCGGGGACACGATTGATGTCCAGTCGATTCCAGTATCGACAGATCGTGTACACGATATCGTTTGCGTCGCGATCTGAGCCGCGTCTGTGTGCGAGAGTTTGTTAATTAGCCAAGCAAGCGCGCCAACAAGTGGGAGCGGACTTGCATCGCCCAAGCTTTGAGTTTGTCTCTGACAAACTCTGAGAGGGTCAAAAAGGGTATCCCCTTTACTTGCATCGTTGTGGAGTTGTCTAGCCGTCGGGGACCATGCTCTCCAGCAGGGAGAATCTCGATCTGGAAGGACGGATGAGCATAGAGCGTGGGCCCTGGAGGTGCGAACACACCTCGATGGCGGGTATGAGGCGACGGTAGGTGGCATGCAAGCTGTGCAAACGAGTGTTACAAGGGGTACTTGTGAGAAGAGCGGTGCACGTACCGGTTACTCCATGGGGAGTGTGTGGTTGTGAAGTACTCGCTGTTCGCGACTGCTTGACGAACGCGGCGGAAGGGGTGTGCGGAACCACCCTCGACGATGCAGTAGATCTCCTGTGGAGGGGTGAGGACGGGGACGGGGAAGAGGGGGAGAGACGGACGTCGCAGCGGGGGCTGTCGGAGATGACAGCGGTGAGTATGCTGCCATGGAATGCATGGGGGATGGCGTGGATGTTCAGGAGCTGAGAGAGCGCCTTTGCGGCCTCGAGGAGTCTCCGGGTTTCTGAGGCCATCTGGAAGGGGGGGATGAGGAGAAAGTCAGGCGCAAGGCATGGCAAGATAAAGCTAGGCAAGGAGAAGACGGGAAATGCATTTTGATATGTAAATATTGGTTCCGTGAGGGAGCGAGCGTAAAGGTGATCTCCATCACCGAGATCGGATTTGTCCGATTTCACAAAAAATGACCCCAGATAATTTCTAAATTAGGACTGGGGTAACCCCCAGTGTTTCAATATTTCAAATCAGGGAATATCTCCTTCAGGTCAAATTATTTTTCGTCCTTTTTTTCCTCCTCAGATGTCCCTCCGCAATGTAGTCATGTCCATCCCTCCCCGCCCCGTCTTCGCACGTCGGCTGGCATGGAACGCATTCACCAACGTCCATCGCCAGCACCCGTCCTCGAGCGAGGAAGACGCCAAAGCAGCCATCCTTGAAAAGGTCATGAAAAGCAGGCTTCCCTCGGACCTCATGCTTCGCTGTAGGTGACACACAATCCTACCGCCGTCACACACCGACCGTCGCGATCCGTCCTAGGTACCGTCATAGATGAACAAGGTCTAGTCCCGTGTTCCCATCCCCTTACTCACGACGTAATCGCGTCGCCTCAGGTGCGGTCAAGAGCATTTCCGGACAGTTCAAAAGATCGGATTTATGCAACGAACACCGTCTGAACGTAAGTCTGTCAGGTTACAATTCACTCGAAAACGTCATGCACCAGCCCCGCTGACGTGTATGACCAAGCCTCGTGACCTCCGCAAAATAGATTCCCGCATACCAAACTTGGTGCCAACCATCCTCATCCGTAAAGAGGCCATCCTGGTCAGCTGCACCTGGCATCCATTCAGCTAGACACTCGCTCACCCTCACAAGATCAATATTTTGCATATCAGAGCACTCGTCAAGGCAGATACCGTCGTCCTCTTCGATACCTTCGGTTCAGATGACTCGAGGCTGCATTCCGTATTTCTATACCACCTCGAGGTACGCCATTAGTGCGGCGAGTGATCCCTATAGCACCCTCACTTCTTCACAGCACAATCTCAAGGCCCGAGGAAGCACTGCTCCTTACGAATTCAGGTTCGTTAATAGCCTACTAATCCACAACTTTATCCAATCGCTTTTCATATACCCATCAGAGCGATAGAGTCCATCCTTCTCTCCGTCCTAAGTGCGCTCGAAGCTGAAATGGTTTTTATCCGAAAAATCGTCGGAGGCCTCTTGGCTGAACTCGAGGACGATATTAACCACGATAAATTCAAACGTCTCCTTCATTATTCTAGACGCCTCGCTGCTTTCAAAAATCGCGCAACTTTGGTATGCCCCCTCTGTCCGTTTCCCCTATTCCAGGTTCATTGTCGTATTTTTAGGTTCAGGAAGCTCTAGAGGAAGTTCTGGAACAGGGTGGGTCTTGATCATCGCACGCGCCATGTCGTTCATATTACGTACAGATGAGGACTTGAATGCAATGTATCTTACGGATAAGAAGAACGGTACTCCTCGTGACATGCACGAGCATGACGAACTAGAGGTGCTGCTAGAATTCTTCTCCAAACAAGTCGAGGAGATAGTCAACGAAGCCGAAAATATCGAGGTGTGTCAAGCCCACAAAGCTCATTCGGACGCTCGACTGATTAACATCACAAAGGCCAATGTCCAGTCCACTCAGGAAATCGTTGAACTCATTTTAGACTCAAATCGCAATGCACTGCTAGCTTTGGACCTTAAAGTCTGCTATTTTTCCTGGACAAAAACAAATTCAGTACTTAGGACATATTAGGTCTCTATTGGAACCATGGGTCTTGGATCTGGAGCCCTCGTTGCTGGGTTATTTGGAATGAATGTATGTGGCCACTCTTGCCACCTACTCGTCCTGTTTCATGCTAATGGGCTCGATATCAAATTGGTAAAGTTACAAAGCCACATGGAGGAGATGCCTTACGCGTTCGCCGCCATGTCAGTTGCCTCTTCCGCCATCGCGGTGTTGGTTGCTTGGGCTGGTCTTTGGAGGTGATAGTCCCTTATCTATAGCTTCCGAGCCATCTTTTCTCATGCCCATTTGCGCCCCGCAGACTCGCCAAGATACGCAAAGTCGGCCTGACGAACCCACAGACGACCAAGCGTGGTACCAATGATTCCAAACGGCGCGCACCATGGATACCTTTACCCTTGCGCCGCCGAAATCCTGATGGGTGGTCGTGAGAGTGGTTCGCGACTTGCCGGCGGTTATTGTATCCATATCTCGATTCTCCACTCGCTCCCTCCTTATCGCGTTTGGCCATGCACGTCTCCCAAGTCCCAACTCTGCTGCTCACCGTAGGATCAGGATCAATACTACCGCGTGTAATTTGTCTTGTACCAACCACTCGCCGCATCTCCGTGGACGTTACCGTGTAGACATGACTACTCATCCTCGCCTTATTTCCAGATCCCCTTCCGTGCCAATTCAAAAGTACAAAAGGGAGCGAAAGGCGGTCGGAAGATGCCGATCGTCGTCTTGCCTGTCTTGCCGAGGGAGCGCGCAACCAGCGATGGAGCAAACGGATATCTCCGTTCATCCGCGGTGTGCACCAGCCAACCCTTTCAGTGACTTTGAATTGGTTGCCAAAGTTTCATGAAGTGATTCGTAGTACATGCAATCATTTCTTCTTCATGTTATGGGAGGGAATAGAAGACCAACCACGACGTAGTCCTGACACTGGCAGACCGATCTACGATCCGTGATCAGTGGTTTGTCATATCCCGCGGCATTTTGCGCAGGCGCTCGAGTCGGACTCATCTCCAAGTCATGAAACTATGGACACCCATGCAAATCCTGCACTGTGATGCGTAATGCCAACGTGGCGTTGAGTATCACCTATCGAATCTATATCATCCGTTCAATATATTTTTTTCCAGCCCAATTGCCTGGGTCCCAAGTAACCTGACCCGGACTCAATGATGCTGGGTGATGTATGATCAACCCGGTCCAATATTTTGGCTATCGTTTATCTCCATATGCTCACATCGAAAGAGAGAGAGAAAGAGGGATTAACGCTGAACGAGGATGATCGCCGGTCATTTGTACCCACCGTACCTTGCAAGTCAGGTACAGGTACAGCTCCCCATGGTTAGTGTTGATACGTGGTCAATCCCAAAAGGCACAGACAATCAATATACAGTATTTCAATCCGCCAAACGTACAATGCAACCCATCGATCGCAAGACGCCAACCCGAAAACAAAGACGAGTACCGAAACAGAACGAAAAGGACACCACGACCCCAGACGGCCGTCACAAAAAAACCCTCTTCCTCCTCAGTCGAAAGCATCCGACGCAGTCTTGCGGCGTGCATTGATTGGAAGAAAAGACTCAAACGGCCATCTCCGTCTGTTGTTTCCGCTGGACCATCATGATCACCGCGGACACCAAACCAATCGCTGTGCCAATCACCCGGGTCCAACGTCTCCCAAACGATCGCATCGCCTCTCCATCGCCTCTCGTCTCGTCTGGTATGGTATGGTAGGATGAGGGACATTGGGAATTCGAATGGCATCCTATCGTGTCGTGTCGTTTTTTTTGGGGGGGAATCCAAAAGGATTGTTTTACGTGGATAATCCCCTCGGAAAAAAAAAAAAATCTCGTTGGGGCTGAAACCGTTCATCCTGGGATGGGCGGTATTCACGCTCAACGTTGGCGTACTCTGGGCCCTTTTTCACAGCCCAGCTGTTGCCGTCCTGGTGGTTCTCGACAAGCCAACACGTCACAGTACACTGCCAATGAATCACGGTCATCTCGGGCCCGAGCGGCTTTTCAGGCCCTCAGATGTCACGCTGAGACGATGGGCTGTGCACGCCTCGATGCGCAGCTCGCGATACCGAATCAAGGGAGAGTTGCACACGCGAGTCGGATATCGCCCAGATGTTGTGAGAGGATAGATCGTGCGTTGGACTATCTCTTGCAGGAAGGCGTAGTCATTGGTCATGACTGATCGGGCTCGGGCTCGGGCTCGGACCCAGGCTCGGGCCATCCGTGATCATCGCCTTCCTTGGTTGTCCAACGCGTGTATCGACCCGGTGAGTTCCTGTGCACCTTTCCGCAAGATCCCTCACCAAACTGTATGTACGTGCACAGCAATTACGACAGCGACAGCGAAGATGGAGCAAAAAAGAGAACCTTGCGCGACGAGGCGTACCCTTTTTCGACATGGAATTTGAAAACGCGCAGACGAACGCGGGTGATAAGAAAACGTGGTGGCGTTCGTGAGAAGGCGTAGCATAGGTTTTGTCTGTTTGCGTGCCCTGGCCAAGGACGATCGTACAACAAATGCTGTGCCATCATAGCTAGCGAACGATACATACCCCCACTGGGGGGCGTATTTAACGAGGAGGAAAATAAAAGCCTAGCACACCCTATAGGGTCCACAAAACATAAACGCAACATAAACACATGGATCCTTGTTTTTTCCTAGATTCTGCGAAGAAAAAAGTGAAATGGGAGCGGTCGATAAGGTACGTGAGGGTTAGAAATGAAATGTCAATGTCCATGCACGGCCGAGAGCAGTCGGATCACCGCGTGGTTTGGGCGTGTATCATCGTGCTGTGTAGACCGTGGTCCGGAGTAGAACAGAATTCCGAGAGGCGGACCCTCGTTTCCCCTCCTGGACTTCCGGATCTACATGCACGTCATGATATGTTGTGGGCAGGAGATAGTACACAACACAGCACGAAAAAGGGGATCTCAGTCCAGTTGTGGTGATGGCATATCCGGCATCAGATAGTGCATAGGACGTCCGTCCCCAAGGCTCGCCTTGCGCACCAAGTCCGATGGCGTCCCGTGCACTCCCGTCCCCACTCCCGTTCCGTGTGATTGCGAAGAAGACTCGGCACCCGCCGTGTCCATAGATACCGAGTCCGCACTCTTGTCTTCGAGCAGCATGGAGGGATGGTACTGCGGGACCGGTTTTCGCGACGCCCGCCGTGCGATCGTGGAGGCTGCGCCGGCCGAAATACTTCGATTGACGGGCGTGAGAGGGTATTCTTCCTGCGGCTGTGCATGCGTGGGGGAGTAAGCAAGGGCGGAGGAAGGCGGAGTAGGAATCGAGAGGCGCTCGGTACGATGCCGGTTGGTAGTTTCCATCGAGGATCGGATCCGTTGCGCCTGTTGCTCAAGAGTGTGGGTGGATGGGTGGGTGGATGTGTTTGTGGATGGGACGCGGGATCGGAAGTTTTCGCTTGCGACAGCGATGGGAATTTGAATAGAGTACGTCGATGTGCGACGATCGTGATGAAGGGGTGTGTTTAGAGCGTCAAAGGGGCTCATTCCGGAATAAGAAGCAGGAGACGCAAGCTTCTCCTCGTCAACAGTGACTTGTTCGTCGGAACCGCCGGGAGTGGTCCTCTCACTCCCAACCGCAACATCTTGAAGGATGGCCCCCGTCGAATCTGTGTGGGAATGGGAATGATTGCCCGAGAATGGAGGCCCACCGCCTCCTGGTTGGATGCTCGAGGTGGTGGATTTGAGCGATCCATACTGTCGGGGCTTGCTTAGATGACGCCCAAGAGACGACTTCCTTCGCCTTCGTGACAAGTACACCCCCGCAAGCATAGCCAGAACAAGAAAGGCGATACCCCCAATGATACCCCCTGCAACACCACCAGCGTTCACTGTTGTACTCGAGTCGCCAGGCTGCGGGATAAAAGTGATGCTCGGTGCCACCGTGGATGAGGGTTGGGGGGAGGTAGTTGTTAAACAGGAGACGTCCGATCCGTTCGAAACAAAAAATGGCGAAGAAGAGTTGAAAACAATCGGCTGGGTGAGTACGCTACCCTGTATCTCGTACCAACCCTGCGTGAGATTGACGGTTTGCCATGGCCAGGGTGACGCAGAGGTGTTGGCATCCGCCAGCTGTTGCTGGATTTTGGCGTTGACGACGTCGCCATACTGGGGTACACCAAGGTTGGTGACCGACAGCAATAAGTGAGACTCAGGTCCGTCGAATTTCCATGAAATCACGGTCGAAGTGCACGTTGTCAGGTTGTGAACGGTAAAAGCGAGAGTGGAGGGAGAAGGAGAAGGCGAAGGCGAAGACGAAGGGAGAGGTGTGGCTGAAGGAGATGTAGATGGCGCCAGGGTGTCGGATTCAGACGATGACGAAGGGTTTAATGGGGTATTTGGCGGTGTAGACAAGGGTAAAGGTAGGGTGCTCAAAGACGTCGGCGAGTCAGTGCTTGACGTTGGCAACAATGTTGGGGTTGTCGATGTGGATGGTTGTATAGACACTGGACCGGGGTCCGTGGAAATTTGAGGTTGAATGGAGGTCTGGCGTGACTCATGCACGCCTTTGTGACTGGCTGCGATCAATGTGGCGAAACAACAAAGCCAAGTGCAGGGTAGCAGAAGCCTCGAGGCTTGCCGTAACGCCATGACGTCTCCTTTGAATAACAATGTCAGTCAACACTCCACAGAGAAAAAGAAGGGAAGCTATTCACCGGGGTGCGGGGAGTGAGCTTGGATGACGAGGGGAAGAAGCTACAGGAAGGACGGTCGAGAGAAAATACACACGTCCACGACATTCTTCTCGCTGTAAGTACAACTATAGGCGAGTCTGACGTCCACGTCCACGTGCCCTGTATCATGATAACATGAGCTTGACAGTACAAGCGCTCGCTAGTAATTCCAGACAGTCCAACGTGCGTGATAAGATACAGTAATATGTGTCGACTGGTTAAGCGCTTGATTGACTTCGCCAGAACACTCGGATTCTAGATTCTTCTACCCTCCGTCTTCTTTGGCAAACACAAGTTTCACAATCAACCGATATCCTCGTAGCTTCTCTTTAAATGACAAATATCGCCTGGTTCAATGGTCTAGTGGTTATGATTTCTGTCTTACACACAGAAGGTCCTGAGTTCGACCCTCAGTTGAACCATGAATTTTTCGTTTTTTACTTTTCATGAACACCTGCTGATTTCTTATTTTCGTAGTTTCCTGCGCCCTGGACGTAAGCAGTATAAAATAGATGAACCCCGAGGCGCTTATCCCCCTTTCTCCCGCGAAGAGTCTAAGAAAATCAGTGGCAGCCGCAGCTTGCGGCAGCTACGACTTCAAGCTTCAACGTTTCAACGGTCGTTTGGAGCGATCACACGTCGAGCAACACAACGTACTGTCAATGCCTAACACTAGGAGCATGTCGACCTGATGGCGGCTGGGGCTTCCTTTCGCCGACAGATCCGAGGCATAGACTATTTTAGACAACTTGGGACACATATGGACCAGTTCATAATATTAGGTTTTGACGCTGAGGGGCCCCAAGGTTGACGTTCAAGTTCCGGCCGTCTGTCAGGAGGCTACTTTCCTGTTCCTCCCAAAGTATTGGAAAAACAGGAAAGAGGTGCCATTATGTCAAATACCTCAGGGGGGGACGAAACTCTTGGGTTTTGATATTTGAAATCGGATCGTACCCCCCAACGGTTGTCTCCAACGGTTGAAGTTGCGGAGGGAGTCATGTGCACAATATCTATATAGTAGTTGTGCGCACTGCCTTGAAAGTATACGCGTTATCAAGGTAAAGCTTGTCACTACTGAGACGGACTCCGACGGACATGGGTACGTACCGCCGGGATGAACCGCGGTATCAGCTAGGTTGGTACATATCAAACGCCACGTACTCTGATCATAAACGACGGAAGAGTGTTTTACATCGTCCCGATGGACTACGGACGAGCATGTATTGTATCCGTGAGGTTTGATTCCGTCTGCAACGCCTATAAACCTCGCGATAGCTGGGGGACCCCGTTGCCAGGAGAGCCGTGACCCATACTTATCCCCATATCGTCCTTGTTCGCTTCGCTTACGGAACACCGCAGCAGATGCATATGGCCTGCAGAAACAAGTGGCGCATCAACACATAATGTTTCTTTTGAAAAAATCTTGCAAATTCAAGATCAAAATAAGGACGGAATTACGATTCGTTTCAGACCTGATCTATGGCGAGAAAAAGCATCGATTTAGCAGCTGTAGATAGTGTAGGGATATCATCGAAAGATGTCCAAATGACATTAAATTCAGCATCAGCAAGGCCTCACGCATCCAGACCTGCGCAGCATCGCGGACGTCCAAGAAAAACGCATGAAGGGGAGAAAGAAGAAAATGGTCATAAAGAGTCGTGAGAGGCGCTTTCCTCAGTCCAAGCGCTCTATATCGTGTCCGAAGCGCGTTCTCGGAGCTCTTCTTCTACAGCCTTGCGACCTTCCTCTGTGAGCACGGGTATACCAGAAGTGATATCCTTCTCAAAGTATGTGGGTATAAACCTAAGATCCATGTTAAGCTCGTGGTTCAACGTTTGGTCTAAACATTCCGCCACTTACTCCTCGCCTTTTCGTTTTCGTTCACCTGCTTCGTCACGCTGCTTCTGCTCCAGCGCGAGTTTGTGTTTGGTCGCGTCTCCATACTCCTTGCTGAGAAGCTTGGAGGTGACGTTCTCCCACAACTTTCGACTTTCCTTTGGGAGCTGCTTCTCGAGGGGACGCACGACCTTGGGGACGGTCTGCAACTTTTCGAGGTCTACCAGCGTGTAGAAATCTGCCGTCGACGACACAGACACACTGGAACGCGAAGGGTTACGCCGCCACCGGATCTGGTTTCGCCAACAACCCTCGAAGAAGGCGACGATACGAGATTGAGGGACATGTCTAGCCTTTGTCCACTCCTCGTGTTCCGTCGCGTCTTCGTCGTACGTGTGAATAACGCCTTCGACGAGGAAATGAGCTCGCCCAAGCCATGACTAGGTTCACAGTCACGGCTAAATTAGGAACGCGTGCCCCGATCATGCGATCAACGTACCTCCTCCTTGTACTCTATCACCGCACGGTAGTTTTCTTTACCCTTCCCGCCAGTACATGTGATTATCGTCGAATCTGCGACTGTGATGTAGAAGCTCCCTCTCAAGATGCCGTTGACGCTCGCGATAGGGTGCGTTATGTGGTATTGCTCGCCTTCTCCTGGGCCACCAGCGATATTGATATAAATCCCCCTGTTGTACGATCCCGGAGAGACGCGCAGTGTTGTACCTGAAATCTTTGCAGAGATCTGGTCGATACCACGCATCTCGATAAAGCGTGCGGGACAGGTAGCATAGTAGGTGGATACGGGTGGATGGTGCGAGACCTGTTCAGTGATGTATACCACACGGAGCGGGTCGGATTCTGATCCACCTGGGCCAAGGGAGAGGCTGGACATGTGACTGGCAAGGTCGGCATTGGAGATTTGCTGCGGCGAAGTAGGGGCAGTGGATGGACTATTTTTGGGCTTGGAAAGGAGACTGAGACCGCTTCGAGTACTCTTGGAGCTACGTCCGCTTCGTCCAGACTTGATACTCAATGTCTCTGATGGCAACGCAGTGGGGGATACCTGCGGGGAAGGTGCTTGTGTCGTATGTGATCCGAATATCGGGGGTTGGCTTGGGTCAGAAGAGTATCGCACAGGGGGAAAGTCCCAATGTGCACGAAAGTGCTCTCCAAGAACTGAGTTGTACGGCTTGCACACTTTACCATGCTGTATGGACCAGTGTCAAGGTACATGCATGTCTGATTGGATGACGTTGGCTACTCACAATGAACTTGAGGTCCTTTGTAAACGTAAACCGCACTGCAGCAAGCATGCGCTCAAAGGCATCGTCTGAATCATTAATGCTAGGGTGACAAGGTCACATGAACCGAATAACACGCGTTACAGTGAAACAAGACGTACGCTGCAAACAGATCCGGGCGATCAAGGTAATGCCAATACTCCAGGTTTGGCAATGGTTCGAGCAAGGAAGCTGGGAGCGACAAGCGCCTACGTGGAGCGGTGTGGTCAGTGATTCGGTGGCTGAGCTGGCGATGGTGGGGACACGCACATCGCAGCAATGTCTTTCACGCCGAGACACTTCTTTGCGAGCTGTACAATCATCTTGAGCTTTCCGCCCTCTCCAGCGTCAGCAGGCTCCTCTGGAACGGAGATGGCAGGGCCGGGTGTATCCTCATCAACGATGAGCGTGAGGTCAGCTGTCGGTGTGAGATCGTCCTTGCTGTCAGCCATGGCGAGCTTGCTGATGTTCTAGGCTAAAGTGAGGGTTAAAAAGGCGTTTGAAGAAAAAAAAAGGATTCAACGAAGAGAAGAAAAAGTGTACGGGAACCACAAAGCAGCGGTGTGTTTGGCTGCACGTGCGTGCGTCAAGTACTGAGTATGTACAAAACAAGTAACCTCGGGCGAACGGCGCGTTCGTCAGATCCTAGTACTGTCAACGTTGGGCTTGTTCTCATTATACATTGATACCCAATGATCTGAGCCCAATTACGGATCACGTATACTAATACTGTGTTTCGGCCGTGGGCTGTAGTTGTCAGATCGTGTTTCAGCTGCCATCCGGATGGATTTATTGTCCAAAAACTTTTTGCCCACAGTCGTACTGACGACATAACTTCGTCTTCGACCATTCCATTCCATAGTAGCCCTCTGAGAATCTGAATCATTATTCTTGTTCTTGCTGCGCGCATAATGAGATATTTTGTCCAAATTTGTACTACGGGGCTGTGACACGTGAGCAATGGTTTGAGCAGGCGGCGTGGCAGCAGCAGCCTGCGACCAACGACCTCAGACGGACTTGCTCGTCCGTCTTCGCCTCAGCTGTTCTCGTTCTTCACTCTCGTCAGTATCGATGATACAAGATAAATACATCGGCTTGGCCCTCGCTGTGTCTAGCTCGATCGCCATCGGAACAAGTTTTATCATTACGAAGAAGGCGAGCTGCCCGTGGTCTCATGGGTTCGCGTTTAAAGCTAATATGAGCATGTCCCAGGGTCTCACGGATGCCGGCGCACGAAGTTCTTCCTATGGCTCTGCTTCCGATGATTATGCTTATCTTCGGAATCCAACCTGGTGGGCTGGGATATCGACGTGTACGTCCGCCCCATTTTGCCTCTAATCAGACTTACATGGTGCGACGCCGTCATTGCGAACAGTGGTAGTAGGCGAAAGTGGGTGTCCAATCAAGATGTGACCGTTCGCTACTCATTATGCCATCCAGTCGCGAATTTTGCTGCCTATACGTTTGCGCCACCAATACTTGTAACACCACTCGGTGCATTGAGCGTCCTCATTGGGTTGGTTCACTCAATTTAGTGCCGCCGTCAAACTTGACACCATACAGTGCAGTCCTCGCATCCTTTTTGTTGAATGAAGAACTAGGTCACCTTGGTCGAACGGGATGCGCATTATGCTTAATCGGTTCCATCATCATCGTCCTGCATGCACCACCAGATAAAGAGATTGAAACAGTCGACGAAATCCTCCACTATGCCATACAGCCAGGTGGGTCGACTCTTGCGTTTTTGAAAATTTACTGATTCGGCGCAGGCTTCATGTTGTACTGCCTTACCGTGTTCATCTTCACATCGGTCATGATTTTCAATGTTGTACCTCGCTATGGCCGCTCAACTCCCGTGGTCTATATCTCTATATGTTCTCTCGTCGGGTCCGTCTCCGTCATGGCGATCAAAGGATTCGGCGTCGCCGTCAAACTCACCTTGGGCGGAAATAATCAATTTACACATCCAAGTACATATGTGTTCGGCATAGTTGTGATAAGCTGTATATTGGTACAGATGAACTACTTCAACAAGGCTCTCGACACCTTCTCCACCAACGTGTATGTCTGTTCAGTTATACCCCTCTGATGACCCTCACTCGCAGCCCTCTAGCGTGAACCCAATGTACTATGTGGGGTTTTCCTCGGCAACGATCGTGGCTTCCCTCATTTTATTCCAAGGGTTCAATACCACCGGTGCTACCACTACGCTAACGTTACTCGCTGGGTTCATCGTCACCTTCCTCGGCGTCCATCTACTCAATCTCTCACGGAAACCTGAGACTCCAAAAGCGAATGGCCACTCTGCGCTCGAAGGCGGGTTGATGAACCCACGCATGAGTCTTCAAGGCCGCCCATCGCTCGATGGCTGGGGAGGTACGTCCGAGGTACGATCCGACGGTGTCTTCCATGCGTCAGGCCACGGTCGGCGGAGTTCCCTCTACCGCGCGCAAAGCAACACGTTGTTCAGCACGTTCGAGGAGGACGCTTATGCCATCGACATGCCATTGTCGCAACTCCGGGAGAACGAAGAGGAGGAGGACGGGATGGACGGGATGGAGAACGACAGCGATGTGGACGAACGGACGCGATTGCATTCCGAACATCGTGTACGACCCAGCGTGTCTAGAAGTCATTGCAGTTCTCCGACCGCGCTGCAGGGCAGTGCAAGAGCGTCACCTCGGATGTCTTGAAACAAAACACACACGTAAGAAAATGGGGTTTGATGATTACGCGTACATACCATCCGAGACGGACTACGACTACTTTAGATTTACATCTATACCTCACTTTGGTGCAACTTCACGCGCTCGTTTTCTCGCGTCCATGCTGTAGGAGAAGCACTGATAAGGGTCGGAACTTGCCGTGCGATCTGCAGCCACTAGTCACTCGCGTCCATTTGGATCACGAGAACACAAGTGTGGGATTGCAATCAAAATCCACCAAAGCACTCCATAGCAGATCAATAGTAATGAGAATTAGAATTCCGAAACTCGCCGTGCAATCAGCAACCGGTGTCTGTTATCTTCGATGGTTTTATTATACAACGGACCACACGACTGGCATTACAAGGGGCGACATATAGAATACTCCGGCGGAAGTGGCACATTCGTGGGGAATTTGCATTCGAAGCGTTTCGCTAGAACGCATGCCCAAGTTGGAGGAAGACGCACTAGTACTGGCGCACGGGGCCCGCCAGGACAAGGGTCGGCACTTGCCGTGCGATCCGCAATCGAGATCTTGCCATCCTGTGATAAACGGTTAAGCGACTGGAGTCGGAAACGCGAGGTATCCTTGTAAACCGGATGCACATTTGTGCGAGACTTGCACTGGGCTATGGTGCGAGCAGGAAGTGGGTGGTGGATAGGACACGAAGATCCCCATGCGCAGGTCTGTCGGCCGACGCAGTCCAATATCAAACGAGGAAGAAATTTAAAAAAGTAGGGTGTCTTTTTTGGTCAGGTTTCTTCTTTGAAACGAGTTCTAAACTGGTCTGAACCGAGCGACCAGTGAGATGAGGGGCCCCGGGATATTTGCCGGGGCGCTGCACGCGACACAAATGATCGTGTGCAGGTTGACGCCGGAAAAATGAGGCCTCCGATAGGACGAGTCCGTTTGCGATCCTCCGACCTCCAAAGACTGAGCTTAGCGAACGTGACATCGAAAGCGTCCGGTCTCCGTGGAGAAAGAAGCGTACAACCAGGGTAGAGGAGAATACATGGTGCGATGAGATGCGTCTTTCACAACTGCGGTTTGAGATCGTGTGTCATCAAGCGTTGGACTCTGCCACTCGTAGGAGAGCCAAGCCGGGGATGTTTCAAACTTGGACATCGTGTTCTCGGAATTTTTTTCTTACGAAAGTAAGCGAGAAGAACATGATAGGCTCGATTGGATGTTTGTCTGACGGTGTAGACTTTGCTAGTAGGCTTCCGACATGATCACATTTGGGTGCACAAAGGGGGTAGAAATTAGTTGATTGGACTTCATGCCTCCAAAGAGCGAACTCGGCGGATGTGACGTTGGAGGCGTAAGCATGGATAAAGAGGCGTACAATCAGAGTGGGGGAGAATATATGGTGCACGAGATATGGTTTCTTACCAGTTTCGGATCGCGTGTCAAGGCGTTGAGATGGTATCCTCGGAGAACCATTTACGCAGGTAAACGAGGAGAGAGATGCATGCTCAGTCCGCGTTCGCCTGATAGTGTAGACTGTTTAAAGGCTCATAGATCAGCTGCATGAACCAATTAAGGGTGAGGGCGATCGTGCAGAGTCGGTGGCTACCATTACTCTCCACCACCTGCGCACGTGAGCAAGGTAAAACATACGGATATCGCGAAACGTGATTGGGTCGAGTTCATTGGGTGGATTGACAGGCGAGATACAATCGCCGAGCTGATGTAAAATGCCAACGATCGTGTCAGCATGTGACGGAGGAAAACATATTTTCAAGGCAGCCGATCATGTGCAACGTCAGGGATTGCCGTAGACATTATGCCTGATTGACTATCATACTGTACCTCGACCATCAAGCGATGAGCGCTGGAGCATTAACCCAGTTTTTGTCAGGCAACAGTCCGAGTTTTTAATTGCACGTACACGCAAAGCTATCGTTGAAACCCGCTAATTGCTCTTCTTCTTCTGACGATTCCATAAGTTAATGACTAGGAGACAGCAAAGCCTTCTGATCGAAACGCGTATGAATGAGCAGCTCGGCGTCTGGACAGCAACTGACCGAGCGTGATTGACCAATGGGAAACCACGGACTTGAAAATCAAACCGACGCCGGTTTCACGCTGGAGGACGTGTTTTAATAAATGGTGATATTTCTGAGGGGTTGTGTAGCATCTGGACTGCGCATGGCATAACAGGCACTGTAGACAATGTTGGGCTCACGCGTTCAGAACTACAGTCGGACTGAGGTACTGCAGCAGCCGGCGCTATCCGACCTGCCCGTGACGCGACGACGGAGAATGTCCCGGGCGATGACGCGAGCCCGATTGATGGGAACTTATTCATTTCCCTCTCTGAAGTGTTTGAGGGGAATGATGTTGCTGAGGGTTTCTGCCGACGCCAAATTGGCAATTCCGATAGCAAGAGAAACGGCAGATATCATCGTGGCCTTACCTGGTAGCCTGCGAGGGTTTCATTTGAGCTCGACCAGTAGCACTGTGGCAAACAAGTAGTGAGCTGGCAAGTTGGAACCATCGGAGTTGGAACCATCGGAGCCTCAGGGGGCTGCATGCTTAGTCATATCAAATGCAAATGGCAAGTTCCGACAGTAGGCACCGATTAGGTTGGCAGAAGATTCACCATCAAAGTTCTGACACACACATCGCCGACAACCGTGTCCTCAACGTGAGATGGTGAATATGTACTTAACATGTTTGAAGCACGAGAATGACTTTTATACAATCAGGTATCACACATGCATTGACAGTTGTCAACTTTGGGACCGTCGGAAGCTGCGCTTTCTGGCAAGTGAACATTGCCAGTGTGGACATGAACCATGGAAGAAACCCACAATTGGGTTA
Organism: Boletus reticulatus; assembly: GCA_038093535.1. Classification (NCBI taxonomy): domain Eukaryota; kingdom Fungi; phylum Basidiomycota; class Agaricomycetes; order Boletales; family Boletaceae; genus Boletus; species Boletus reticulatus. The sequence goes on from JBBPSJ010000080.1 coordinate 39,350, forward strand.
ATGTTAATCACCCTACCAATGCACTGGTATCGCCGAGGCGTCTCAGATTCACGCACTCAAACCTGAAATATTACCGCTGCCCGCACTAAGCCCCAGACTTCGAAGGTTTTCCGCCGCCCTCGATCGTAAGAGCGTATCCTTTTGAAGGCATGAAACCTCGACTGAGACGGATGCTGTCGTGTGCCGGTGGTGGTTTCCTTGACGAGGCCATTCCCTTCTTGAATGCACGAATATCCCGATTTCCGCGGTATCAAACATGCAGAAAGACAGCAAGTGCCTCCAGGTTATATTAAATGGGATTATTCGTTCTGTCGAGTGCCAACTATACTGCCTTCCATCCAGTCAGCTCAGATAGACTAGACTCCGTGTTACGATATGAAGTTTGCAAGGTGAGAAGCAATCCCCCCCCAATTGCGCACGAGTCGTCTATTCCTGACCAAATCTCGTCACCCATTGCGTTACCGCAGATACCTCAAAGATTCTCAGGTGAGTGCCCCTGGTCTCGCCCTGCGTATTCATCGTACTAACCCCTGTAAATAGACCCCCGAGTGGAATAAAGCCTACATGTATGAGCTTGATCTCGTGTGGTCGCAAACTCTGACGTAAAGTTCACACCACGCGAAACCTATAATGATTCCAGAGACTATCGCGGGCTTGAAGTTCAGTTGAGAGTTATACGCTCACAGCCAACGTCGAATCCTCTTAGTAAGGATGCGGCCTTGAATCATGCCCAACATTTGACTCCGGCAAAGGAGGAGAAGTATGGTGGTGAGAACACTCCCAACCGTCGGTTCTGTCACTGAACATGAGATTCGTATCCTCAATCATGACAGACACCTGCCCGGGTCGAGGAAATACCCCTTCGGAAGGAACGTCATGCGTGCGGATTTCGGAAACGAATCCTTCAGTAAAAGATAGTATCACGGACTCGATTGGAGACAGACCTGCTTCCGCCACGAAGCGGACGAGTAACCATGGAAGACGTAAGTCTTACGTATAGCGTCAGTGGAGCCTCGGAAGCTCACAAAAAAAAAAAACAGGGGCTTCCTTCGGTTTAGCATTGTCGGTTCTTCTTCCCGGAACAACAACAAATGCCCCGTCTCAGGAAGCATTGCTGCCTCCAAGAACCCGCCGTTCTTCAGATTCATCCATGTTCAAGTATTCGGGTATTTGTCCCTTCCCTTTGTTCCAATTTAACCATAATTTAGTTGATGTGTTACAGAATGTTCCGCACCATCGCATTTGCATATAATACTTTCTAACCTTCCCGCTATCCATCTCAAGTTTTTCGACATGCTTGATGCTGAGCTAGCCAAAGTAGAAACATTTTATGCAGAAAGAGAAAACCAGATGCATGAGCATGACAAACTACTAAGAATGCAGCTCGAAGAACTTGGAGTACACCGCGAAATGTTTTATGTGGGTGTTCTTTGTCGCGATTAAATAGTGGCACTAACTGTGGTCCTATCAGAAAATTTCTGCGCATTTGAAAGCACCAAGTTGGATCAAGAGAATATATCTTCATGCTACATCTCTGGTTTTTCCGATAATCTGTTGGTTCCCCAACATGAGCACGAAACCACAAGGGCATCATCAAACCAGCAGGAAGGGCATTGAGTTTCATGGGTATCAACATGCAAAAAGGCGACTCCGCAATGCTGTCACTGAACATTACCGGTGAGTTGGAACGATGTCCTTCGGAAATTGGCGATGGGCAGGTCGCGCGCAACTCCATTATTTGTTTTTATGTGCGATGCACTTGTTGCTAACAACATGCTGATGTATGGCATATATCTACAGCGGCCTCGAGGTTTTAAACCAATACAGAGTGAGTTTTTTTCTGCGTGTGTTACCTTTTTTTGACCTTCAAATTCTCGCACAAATTTCCTCAACTATATTCGTCTTTGGACTATCCTTTTTTATGCTTATGACTTCCTTGCCACTTTGACCAAGATTCTCAATCTTGCCGGCTTTCGCGAGGTGCTGAAGAAGTATGAGAGGGGTACCAAGATTTCCGTACTGGAGGCATACATGCAACAAAAAGTATATCACTACATTGGTCGTCGACGTTGCAACGCTCAACCACTGAAATCTTGTAGGTAGAATCTTCCACCTTTGCATCGGGTGCTGTGGTTGCCGCCATGCTCAAGGAAACGGAACGGCATTTTGCAATGCAATTCGGTACGTTCCTTCCAAACTGGACTATTGTGGACGTATGTGTCTTGGTCACAATGTTTGACACATGGATCTCTTATCCAGAAGGTGGAGACAGGAGGAAAGCAAGAAGTAACCTCCGAGTCGGATCATCATCGAAAACCCACCACTTTAGTATATTCCGCTCTGGGTTGTGGCTAGGGCTAGCAATCCCTGCGATCGCTGATGGATCTTATCTATGTAAGAACTCTTCAGACCGTTTAATGAGATCAATCTGAATTTCGTTGGCAGCTTTCCAGGAGCATACACGGGGGTCACTCCCATCGTGGGATATCCTGCTGTATATCTACTCCATACTCGCTGTACCAGTACTGCTGTCGCTTCTGATTGGCGTCAACATCCTCGTGTGGACGCGTAAAAGAATTAGCTATACCTTTATCTTTGGTCTGTTTTCTTATCACGCCGTCTCTTTATTCTCTAACAATCTGCACAGAACTGAACCCCAGGACAAGACTCGATTATTATGAATACTTTGAAGTATGTCATGCGATTACCATGCGCGACCTGAGTCTGATTGCACACGAAAGCTTCCTTCCTTACTCTTGTGCACACTCGCCTATGCATTTTGGTTCTCCTTGTCTCGAATTGGTCCCCCATTACTCTGGCCCTTGATTTGGCTCGCTCTCACCTTCGTGGTCATGTTTAACCCGATCCGTGTAAGTCATTCATTCGCCTGCTGTCGATACGCTTCACCTAGGTCTGACAATCACATCTGACAGAGTTTTATGTGGGGCCGTGCTCGTTGGTGGACAATAAAGAGCGTAGCTAAGCTTGGGGCCTGTGGAATGAGGGATGTTAGGGTTCGTCACCCAGCATTACCATCGCGATACACCTTCGAGATCTGATTATATCTCAGTTCACAGATGTCTGGCTCGGGTACGATCCTCGAAATTTGTTTTCTCCAAATTGTCTCACCCTGTGACTATCAGTGATCAGTGTTGCAGCCTTGTGTATTCGCTAGCTAACCTGTACTTCGTGGGCTGCTTTTATACCCGCTTCGCTATCCATGCCACAGCTTACGACTCTCAAGTGCAAGAAGCATGGTCGACGTGCAGCGTGGCTCAGAATTGGAGATGGTATTATCTTCTTAGCACGTTGCCATTTATGGTGCGTTTCATGCAGAGTCTGAGACGATACCGGGACTCGAAGCATTCCATCCACCTTATCAACGTATGATATTCATATGACCTTCATTTATCCTATACTCATTGCTTGATTCAAAAAGGCTGGGAAGTACATGATGGCGATCATATATTACCTCTGTTACTTCTACTGGAAGCATCAAGGTGATCTAACTGGCTGATGGTCTACATATATCTCAATCCATCTTCCAGGTTCCCCCCATACGAGTCAAAGCTACATCCTCTGGTGCTTCGCGGCAACCGTCAATTCGATATATGGGTGTGCTTGGGTGAGTTCTTCCACAGTATAATCCGACGTCCAAGTCATGCTTCTCAGGACTTTTTAATGGATTGGTCTGTATGTCAACCACATGCTCGGTATCCACTCCTCAGACGGGAACTTGTCTACAAATCGCACGTACCGGTGCGTTTCCTTGTCCCTACCTCTTTGATACCGCTGACGATGTCGCGGTCCTAGTGTTACTACTTTGCTTTGGTACGATCGCGAACCAGGTTGTCATCTCTTGTATCCACCTCTAACTTCCTCTCTGCAGGTATCCAACCTGTGCATTCGTTTCGTTTGGCTGACGTATATATTCCTCGACGGCACAAACGCCACCCTACTCTCGTTCATCGTTGCGCTTTTGGAGATGTTACGGAGGGTACAATGGAACTTTTGTACGCCCAGCCTTGACTTTGGTGACCATGACTGACGCTAACGTCCGACTTGTCAGATCGGCTCGAAAACCAACACTTGGGTAATATGGATCGATATCAGGTCACGCGCGAGATCCCGCTCCCGTATCGGTTTGACGTGTGCTCCAAGGAGGACCGTGTCCCCGTCTGAACGTTGTCAAGTCTATGTGGGGCCAGCATGCTGATCGTCGTACCACCGAGGCGTTCGTATCGGAGCCAAGACATATCCTACAGTCGACATCCTTCTAATGCATACCGTCGGGAGCAGCCCAACTCGCTATACCCAGATGATGTTTCCCACAGCTGGCTGCCACTAGAGCAATGTTACTAGACGAACGTGTAGATCATACTTGATACAGTCTTACTGCTTGAAATCTGATAGTCTGTTGCGCATCGAGACCGGGAGCGCTTGATACCGTAAATAAGCACAAAGGCGGTAGAGATGATGAGTTGGAGTGATGATCTCCTTTGCATCACCATGTGCCAGTGCCTTTGACCAAAACCCGTCATACGACGAGAACAACGGTTTGCGCGTGTGTCGGATCCTCAGTATTATGGGCTACGTGCGTATTCCAAGGGCTACCACACCTCGACATCATCTTGCATGCGCATGATACATCTATTGTCACTGACATGGACCTGAATTCGAAACTACGCACGAGCACCAGACATTGTGCATGTTTTTTTGCTTGCGAGGTTGTTCGCCTAGCGCAGCACGGGACGTACTGGTAAACTTTCTAGCACCTACTCTGTGGCGAGAAACACCGTGTCGAATAAAGTGGCCAGACTCAAAACCGTGTCGACATCGACATCGAGCGGCAGAAGGGACAAGTGACCACGTTTTCAAAGGATGGCCAACATTCTTGCAACAATGAATGGACGCGTCGAACTGGACAGCCACTCCAATGATTATGAGAGATGACGAACGCTTGAAAAAAGCATCCTGGAATACAAAAAAAAAGTGACATAGTAATCCCTTCTAGATCGGACACGTCGACAGTTGTTTCTATTTTCGGTCCTTGTATGCCCTCTAAAAAAGCCACGGGCCCACTGTCCACGACGCGCACGTCAGCGCCACACGCGCAACAGTAGAGGACACCACACACCTTTTCCACGAATACCTTCCGGTTTGATCTGTAAACAACTCTGATGAATCACGTTGAGCGCCTTGACCGCGTCCCGCGCTTGTATGACGCAAGAAATATTGATCTCGCTCGCGCCTTGACTGATCATCTCAATGTTAACGTTGCCCTGTGCGAGCGATTGAAACATCCGTCCCGACATGCCCACCAAATTGCGCATTTGTTTTCCAACGAGCGAGAGAATAGCCATATCGGTGTGGACAGAGACCTGTGGGGATGTCGTTGCATTCTCAGATGCGTGCGCGTGCGCATAGAGGCAGATCAGGCTCACCGATCCACTTTTTTGGAGTTCGGAGACTAGACGGTCCATGATCTTCGGGGGGAGATTGTCCTCGATCGCCATGCTGACGTGTACCTCGCTCGTACTGATCAAGTCGACGACGACGCCAAAACGGTCAAGGCTACCAAAGATGCGCGCGAGGAAGCCATGAGAGACGCTTTTCCTGTTCGAATGCACGTTGAGAACAACGATGCGCTCCTTGATGGTGACTGCCGTGGGAAGACGTTTGCTCTGATGTATATTCTCGGGGGATGAGTAGGAGCAAGTATGTATCGTCAGAGATGGGGGGCACGGTATGTCTGGGTCAGAGTCATTAGGGACTTGATCCGGGTCCGGGTGAATGACTGTTCCTCGGCCCTTCGGATTCTCTACATTTTTTATTCTGATCGGTATTTTTCGTCGGATGGACTGAGGAAGCGGACACCAGAAAGATGAGCGTCGGCCAAGACAAGACAAGGCGTAGACAGACCTGCTCCATGGTAAACGGATGGACGACTTCGCTCCCATAATAGGTAAGTTCTGCGGCCTCATCTGGCGATATGATTGGTATGAGACGTGCTGTAGGAACTTTTCGTGGGTCGGCAGTGAATATGCCATCAACTTCTTTCCAAATCTGGAGTTCGGAGGCTTCGAGGCCGACAGCAAGCAACGCTGAAAGAAGGTCCGTGTAACCCCTGCCAACCTGGCGGAGCAATGACCCCGGAACTGGACCAAAGAAACCTGGACGACATTTTTGGGAGATGCGCACAGAAGGAAGGGGAGTGATGCGTACCAGTGACGACAGGTACTCTCGGCGCACATTCTTTGATGCGTTTTCCGACTGCAGCAGCCACCTCGTCGTAAAAGGACTGATCTAACGATCCCTCTACATGGAGATCACCATCATCTGAGATGGGTACGATGTCTTCCAATGAGACGAATTCGGCATCTACGCCCTGAAAGTTAAATTTATCAATGAGACCATCCTGACTATTGACACCATAGATAACGCACCTGATCTCGAAGGATGGCCGTCACAAGCTTACATGCTAAGCGCTCGCCGAAACCAATAATAGAATCCCGTGATCGAGGAGACACCTCATCGATTACCTGTTTGAACAAACGTTAACCGTGAGATCTTGGAGGTAACGCGGCAATATAGACGATCTCACTTGCGCTGCGAACAGGAATCCTCGAAGCCAATCGCACTCACGCTCTATCTCTGCTTCGATTTCTCGCAGAATCTCGGGTGCCTTGATAGCGCGTTTAGCGGCGGCTGAGTGTTCGGAACGTATAAGGTCGACGGTAGCGCTGAACTCGGGTACGTTTTGACCTGATTGAGGGCCACTAAGGGGTGTGAGGGAGAAGGCAACTGAAGTCGGGGACGAGCTGCGTGTTCGAGGTGAACTGGTATCGGAAGGCCGTCTAGCCATGCCATTAGTCACTGGCGTCGTCGTTTCAGACCTACTGTTCGTTTTTGAGGACGGCCGTTGTTTTGCCTCTGCAGCCGCCTTGAGCAATAGGTTTGTCGTTCCGAGCGCTTTAGTAGTGCCTGAACGTGCCGAGCAGACGACGGCGACTTTGTATCGATCAATGTAGTTTCTGGAACAGAAAGATCAACATCACAGCGTCGCTACATGGAAAGGACGCACGACACAATGTCCCTCGCAATCTGGACAGCAAACTTTCCAACGCTGGTACCTCCAAACTTTTGCACGAGCCATCGTGCAGAGGGGTCGATGGTGTTTTGATGGAGGTTAGAAGGTGTCGATGGGGGTGAAGTAGAAGGTGAGCTGGCAGGAGATAACGAGAGTTGATTTGCATCAGAATCCGACATGGCGCCGCAGAAGACAGGAATGAAAATGATGCCGACGATCGGTTAAATGGCTGATGGATCTACACAGAAATGACAAACACGACTGGGATATTGCGCGAAGTCGAGTTGGGCGAGTAGATGTGAAACGAGCAGCCATTTGTACCGCAGATGAGACCAATGACTCGGTGTGCGACCCCCAGACACTACAAATCTTACCACTGTACTCTGACCATACCTGGAGGAGCACGATAAGAACAAAGTACATCGCGAGAGGGCAAAAAGGACGCACAGTCCTTTTTTTGTCTCGAATCTCAGCTCTGTTCAGCGCTTCGGCACCCGACGGACGACGAGACAACTGAGTGATGGGAAACTATTTCCTGATGTGGTTATTCCAACTCCGACATATACTAACCTCAATTGCGGTGTCGAGTCAGTCTCTAATAGCACGTCCTATCATACACGTGCACCACTCTCACAAGCGGGTCCCGGTCATTTCGTATAAGCAAAGGGACGGAGACACCGGTCAGAATCGTCGCGGGAAGATCTCAGGACTGTACACTGGCAAGCGCGAGCGTTGCAGCTAATCAACAAGAAGGTGTCGGCCCGTTCCTGCCCAGAGATAACGGTTCGGAATCAAATCGCCGATAGATGGTGTACGCCACAACCTGAAACGTTGGAAAATGTGCTACGCCGCCGCATCTGAATATTACTATTTCCCTCACATGACGTGCGGCGCCGAGCTTATTGCTGGCCGGGAGATAAGATGCAGCAGATTGAGAGACAGAGCTGGGAATGGCAATACTCCCAAGGGGTGTCGATGATCCTGTCCGAGGACGCGAAGAGGGCGGAGGGGGTCTGTGCCTTGATCGTTCTGCCAAGGGACCTATAATCAGTCTCAGGCACGACCGGGGGTTATGCCTCGGTTTTGGAGTGGAGTTTGGGTGCACAAAAGCCCACACGGTTTCTGCAAAAAAGGGTAGTGTCCATAGACAACATTGTTGTTCAACTCTTAAATTAGCGTGCCTGGCCTTGTCAACTAGATTGCTCCCGTCCTCTCTTCTTCTGCCACCACCATCATCATCATCATGCCTTCAGGAAGCAAGTCCCAGTTGGACTACGACCCCCTAGACGAACTCCTCAAGCCTCCCCCGAACGAGACCGAGGAAGACCGCCTCATCCGACTCGCCCAAGAGGCCGAGGCCAGAAGAGTAAGCCATCAGATCGACGAGTCTATCAAGGCAGAACGTCAACAACAAAAGAAGAAGAGCGTCGTCAGGCTCCTCCTCCTTGGTCAAAGCGAGTCAGGCATGTGTGCCCGCCTTCTCCGCACCTACCTCATCCTAACACACACTGCCCATAGGCAAATCCACAACCCTCAGACGTCAGTCAAACAAAAACCCTCTTCCCTCCGCTCACACTCTTCTCCAGACTTTCAGAGGTTGTACACTCCAACCGCCTTCCGTGAAGAGCGCATTCTATGGCGCGGCGTCATACAACTCAACGTCGTTCGTTCCGTCCGTACCATCATGGACGCTCTCTCAAACGTGCGTCTTCCCCCGGTCGACAGTGGAGGAGAGGACAGCGACGATGACGCCATACACATTCCTCACGAAATCGACTTGCTCCGAATGCGTCTCACACCTCTTCGACACATTGAAGCTCTTCTCATCGCAAAACTTATCCCCCCAAGCCAAGACGATGCTGCCTCCTTTGTCGGAGGCGGCAGCTTCAGTGCGTACCAATCGCGTCACAGCCCAAGTGTGGAGCGCTTGTGGCGCACGCAAGAAGTGTTTGTTCGCCCCGGCGCTACCTGGAAAGGCACCCTCGCAAAAAGTACTCGCAGGGATGGTCGCCCTATATCGTTGGGAGACACTGGTATGACCACGCGAGACGAAGCACAAGAGGTCCTTCACAATTGCAGTGATGATATCATATCCCTATGGGACAACAAGTTTGTCCGCGAGATCCTCCGGCGACGCAAAATAAGATTGGAGGAGCTTCCAGGATTGTAACGTCCAAATTTACTTGCTACGACGAGCTTATCCCGACCCCTTTTTTTAGTTTCTTGAACGATGTGGATCGTGTCACGGCCCTGCACTACATCCCTTCTGATGGTAATCTCCCTACCTCAGGTGCTGTCCACATTCTCATATCTTGTCACAGACGACGTGCTGCGAGCTCGTCTAAAGACTGTCGGTGTTTCAGAATACAGATGTGAAATGGAGGCCGCTGCTGGTCGCGAGCAAGGTACTGAGTGGAGAATAGTCGACGTAGGAGGTTCTCGGTCGCAGGTGTGTGTGTGCCGAGATCTTGGAGATACTTGGTCTAAAGTACTTTTCGCTCCAGAGAGGTGGGATATCATCTATCTCGGCCTCGTCATACTCGCTTATAATTATCCTGCAGCAACATGGGTGCCCTTTTTCGATGACGGTACGCCGTCACCTTCGCGTCGTCAGCTTTCTGATGCTAATGTTGCCTTAGTGGACGCTATCATATTCCTTGCTCCAATATCCGGATTCGACCAAGTTCTTGCAGAAGACCGAAGTGTCAACAGGCTGGTGAGGACCTTCGTTCGCTGTCCCTTGGCAATGCATCATTTTGAATGGTCTCTCAGGAGGACAGTGTCTTGTTATGGAAAGCTGTTTGTTCGAACAAGCTCCTCGCCAATGTCGATCTGGTCCTCTTCTTGAACAAGTGCGACATCCTTGAAGCCAAGCTCGACTCTGGCATTCGGTTAGCGAAATACGTTCGCAGCTATGGCGATCGCCAAAATGACCTCGACACAGCGTCAAAATGTTTGTCTGGTGGCTGGAATCCCACTTGTGTCTAATAAAGACTCTCAGACTTTAGGAGCAAATTCAGTGCCATCCACCGAGAATACTCTCCTCTACCTCGAAAATTTTACGGTTTCTGTACCTCTGTCACGGTACGCAGTGCCTCTGTCGCAAAGTCCCGGTGAGCTGAGATTCAATCCCTCCTAGGACACCACGACTACTGCAGGGATCCTTGCCAGCGGTAAGTCTTCTCATGCATGGGAGCTAACCACATGTTCATTCGACCCCAGTGCGAGACATGGTCGTTCGGAGGCACCTCAAACAATCTAAACTTTTGTAGTAGTTTATCCCTGAAGCCAGATCTATTGGTAAAGAAGGCACGAGATGTGAGATACTGTCGTGGAACTGATTGTGCCTTTTTTTTCCCGCAGCCTTCCCACAACCCAACCGATATCAACATAGCACTCTTGTCAAAGCAATGTTATCGCCAGCTCTATCACTCGCTGCCCACGCTCTTACACTTTTGTTATGACTTTATGACTCAAACACACGTCTTTTTCACGTCAGCCGATTCGATCACGTCTCCCTTGATCGTTTGTACGGCACCAGGAGGTCAATACCTGCACGTCCGTTTCGCCCCTACATACTTGTTCATCTCAGGCTGGCACCCACCCAACATTTTCTTTGATCTTTCAACCACCATTTCGTTGTTTTCGCTCACTTTTGGCAATGGATCTAGATGCAATCTGCTCTCCCCCGAACGATGAACGGAATCTTTTGTTTGGTATTTCGCTGTCCATTTCTGTGCTCACGTCCATGTTTCTCCCTCTTTCGCGCGATCCTATTTCCTTCGTGGTGATGTTCCTTTTTGTCGTCCCCCGTGTAGTATTCGAATTTGTACACTTGGCATATACTTCACATGTAGGTCTATCCATACCGATCGCTCTGCGCATACGTTCCTCGTCGCCATGCGCAATCTCGCACTCCAGGCCATCACCGAAGTGAGGAATGCCCGCGCGGCGTGGTGGCTGCACAACGGAATAATCAATGACGCATGTGGGCCGCGTGTCATTCGAGCACCCTCGTCGTGGGAGTATGATGTGTAGGAATACAGGGAACCGCAAGGGTCGTGGGGACAGTCAGGGCAAGACTCATCGTCAGCTCAATCCTCAACACTCGACGCTCACCATCCGAGTCGGACCCGACGTAGGGCGATTGACAACTGGGAGGTGCGTCGTAGCAAGAAAGACGGACGTTCCTTTATCCGTCTATTCGTAGCTCCCAACGTCGGTCTTGCGCGTCGGTCTCTCAATATGAACGTCCATCAAGGGTAGAGGGTTAGGAGGCACTTTTTTTTGATTCGATTCAGTTTCGAATTCGGCGTTGCCCGAACGTCCCCGTCGTGCACACCCGTTCTATACTGCGAGCGTGTGTGTGGGACTGACTGGAGGGAGCCCCCCAAAAACTATATGTCCGTGGGTGCACTGATATTTAAACACGTCAGGATCGATCGGGTGCTCGTAAAACGAGCTCTCGTCCGAGTCCGCGCGATCGGATGATTTCAGTCGGTCGTTCTCATGGGGTCATTTTTTCATGGGTCACTGTCCGGCATTCGCCACTTTCATCATTGTGGTTCGTAACGCCTTTGGGGAAGATGGAGCGATGAACGAGGGGAGAAACGGGCCCACACCACGGGACGTGGGCGGCCGTGGGGCCGTACCCCCGGCGGCGTTCGTCCGTCCGTGCTTCGTCGTCGATACATTGGAATATTGGCAGCCCGCGCCCTCGGACGCCGGCGTCGGTCCGTCCACGCATGTGAACCCAGTCCGATTGGCGCCGAGCCAAGTCATGTGTATCTGTGGTGGTTTCAGCCCCAAGGTCACCGGCGCTGAACGTGATTCTCGGCAGGGTCGGCTTTCGTTCGTGCATAACTACTGTACAGCCGAGCGCGTGTCGCCATGTCCACATGAGCAAGTGGTGCTATGAAGCGGGGGTGTGTGGGATTTGTTGGGGCGGGCGAGCGGACCCCGTGTGAAAGCGTCCGTCGTCCTCGACCGCGGGCCGACCGCGGCGTCGATCCTCCGCCCCATTCACTAGGAAGCCCCTGAAGGCGTACGCGGCGTGGATACGTCACACGGTCCGAGTTACTGGACATGGCAGTCCGAACGTGCAGGACGTCTCGTGTGCGCGATCCGACGACTTGATGTCGAATCGACGATTACATAGTATAGTGTCCTCTGGAGGCACGCATGGTTCGGAAGCTGTTTTGGAGACTTGTGAATCTGGTTCCGTCCCAAACAGCGTTTTGAATACATGGCCGATATGATATCCATTTGAATGGCGTACGTTTTTTAAAATGTCAATGGCCATGAAACGTGATCAAGACCGTGTATGAACAGGGTATCATCCAGGCCGGAGAGGGTCACGCGAGAGGACGAACAATGAGGGAGAACGAGGGATAAGTCGGGGGACTCGAACTGCGCAACGGAAATGGAACCCAGTCGAGTGGGGCTTCGACCTAGTGCTGATCTGGCAGCGGGGTCGTTGTCATTGCCAGAATGTAGGTGCGTCCCGCTCGGAGGTACCTGAGGCCTGAACGGCCAGTCCTTTGGTTTCAGTGAGCTCATAGACCTAGCCAAGGCCGGATCCTGCACACGCGTCACGTCTTCAGGCACATCTGTCAACTATGATACGTGAAACAGGAGCGCCATTGAGGGAACTTGTCAGGGGTATGGGTGATCAGGGGGACAGGAAACATCTAGTATCGCGTGGGTGCCCGACATCGCGGTCAGAACGAGTGTCCTCTGATCTCGGTGTATCAGGTCGGTTCTGAGAGACTAGATCTCGAAAAAAAAAAAAAGGTCGTCTATGCTCGAGTTTGTAATCCACGTGCAGGAATACAACAGGTGCCAAGTGAGCGGGCCAGGCACAGAACGAGGCACATGACGTCGATTCGTAATTTTGGAAACCGCACTTACAGGATACTGGAACGACCTGAAGATGCGACTCCCGCTGGAGCAATTATGACAAGTGAGAAGGATTGAGCGTGACGCGTGCAACGGAGGTGCATGTATTGAAAAGCTCGATGGCTAGCATTTGAGCATTGTCTGTAAAAGTGAGCTTCCTACAAGCAAGCATGTAATGGGGCGGCAGTACCTGAACAGATGTGGTACATATTTAAAAGCAGGTCTGATCCCTCTCAGTTCTGTAGGTATTTTCCACGTCACAAGCTCGCTCAACCACGGAGGAAATACCGAGTCTTGGTTTATTCCTTTGACTATCCCTTGCACAGGATCCACTGACTGATATGTGTTGGAACCCAAGGACGAGACTCGGAGACAAGCGTGGTTGCTATGGCGAGGGTGATCTATGCACATACCTCGAGGTAAGGTGCAGTGCTACGTGCCGTCTGCGGCGGCGCACGATGACGAATGTCACCATGCTTCAATGGGTCTAAGTGGCTTTGATTCATATCCTGTCAAGATCGTTCATGTTACACATTCAAAATGCCATTGTTTAGCAAGTCAACGGCATACCATCGCTACAATGCTGGGTCCTTTTCGGATACATCAACAATTTGTTCCACTTTCAATACTTTGGCCCACAGTTTACTTGACATTCCCCATTTTCCATGCAGCCAGCACGATAGTCATCTGGGTCACTAAATCCCCCAAGGTCATTCCGATTGCAAACATGTGGAGGTTCGTTACACACCCAATTCTGGCTGTCCCAGGATCGCTTTAACGTCTCCACCGGCACGCGCGCAAAGTGGGCCTCTAGATTGGGTATCGCGGTCCTTGTGGTGGCGAGCGAAGGGGTCACATCGAAAGAATTGGGTATGTTATTTTTGATAGGAAGGTAGTCGGACGGAACGTGCACTTCCGGATGGAGTAGGTAACTGGGTATCGGTGAGGGGGGTATGCTCAGGGCGTAGAGTCAATGACGCATGTGAGCTTGCCGTTGAGCCGATCGATCACCTCGTCTGTGCAGGTGTAGACTTGCGAATGCTGGATTCAATGATGAGAACTGAGAATTTGTTCCACAGACCTGGGCAGGCTTTATACGCTGCCTACCTTGACCCAAAACCTAAATTCGATAATCAAAAGCACCTCGGTCCACCTCTTATTCATGCCGGTGAGTAGCCGGTAGTAACTGGCATGATGTGTTTTGTGACACGCAAGTTCTGGGTCATAGATAGTGTAAATCAGCGCACGGCGGCCTAGCGATCTCCCCAGACTTGACACCTCGAGATGAGAAGACAGACAATCATGAAGGGGACGAAACACCCACCACAACACTCCGAGATGACTGTTGGATCCAGGTCTACGCCCGGATTTCACCGGGAACTTGAAGGATACTATGCGTGACTATTTTTGACTGTCACGTCACACGACCAACTTTGACAAGCTCGGAGCGGAAGGCGGAAGCATGTGGTACAGATTTCATGCGCACCTATATCGATATCTTTCCCGTGCTCCACCAACAGCACCGTCCAAACACCACAAGCATACATTCTCCTCAATGGGCGTGATAGGGACAGGTCGAGTCGATACATCCGAACGTCTTGCACGCCTCAGGGCATTGATGCAGAAGCAGGATGTAAACGTGGGTGCAGTCGTGGTTCCCAGCGAGGACGAGCGTAAGGATGGCTAGATGTTTCACGTATCGGTGTTAACTCGCCCTTATTCAGACTTCAGCGAGTACCCTTCCGAGGCCGACAAACGACGAGGATTCATTTCCGGATTCAACGGCTCAGCAGGTGATCGATACATGTAGGATAAGCACAAGGATCTGAGCTCATGGGCCCATCCGTAGGGTGTGCCGTCATTTCACTCAAGGATGCCTTTCTCTTCACCGATGGCCGGTACTTTCTGCAAGCCGAACAACAGTTGGACGGGTGAGTAACAAACGCATCACTATTAGTTGTTTTCTAAGCCTCGATGTCGCAGGAATTGGACTTTGATGAAGCAAGGTTTACCAGGTGACGAGATACACTGGCTGTAGAGGTCAACACGGAACTGACGTTTCTCGAGACGTTCCTACTTGGCAGGCATTCCTCCCAAAGGTACGTATCTGATTTGCAGTACCTCTCAAACTCGTAACATTACGCCAGAACCTCGAAAAAGGTACAAAAATTGGCATTGATCCGACTCTCATTTTAGCTAGTATGTCGTTTTACATTCGTCGTCGTGAACGTGGACCCATGCGAATTACAGCCGATGCCGAGACGCTCAAAAAGTCTCTCGGAGGGTCTGAGTTGGTCCCTCTCTCGCAAAACCTTGTTGACATTGCATGGGGTTCCGAACGCCCACAGCGACCTAAAAACCCAGTCTTTGCTTTGGATGTAAAGTACTCAGGTTTGAAGGTCCTTTTCTTTGTTTAGCTGGGCCCTGACCTCGACCAGGGGAAACCTTGCGCAGTAAACTCGATCGTGCGCGGCAAGAGATGGAAAAGAAGAATGCAATTGCACTGGCCGTCACTTTGCTTGACGAGGTTGCGTGGTTGTTCAATCTCCGTGGAACGGACATCGACTTCAACCCCGGTAGGCATACCCTTGTTGCTGTTATGAATGGGCCTAAAATGTAGCAGTTTTTTTCGCATATGCGGTCGTGAAACAGGATTCAGCCGTACTGTTCATCAACAAGACGCAGGTCGATGATGCTGTAACAGCTCATCTTGGACAGGATGTGGAGGTCCGGCCGTACGAAGAATTCCTCTCTTATCTCAAAGACCTCGTCGGCACAGGTTTAGTCAAGAAAGATCAGGTACAGTTGTACGACTAATGGTTCACGAGCTACCTAATTGACGATCAATGATCTCCAGCCAGTTTTGCTCGGCGACAAGACGAGTCTTGCAGTTGTCCATGCGCTCGGAGAGGTGAGTTTATGACATCTTCTGAAGCAAATTGGCACCTACCTACTTAACAGGAGAACGTGGTCATCGTGCCGTCACCCGTGGCAGCCATGAAAGCCATCAAAAACAGCACTGAAATCGAGGGTTTCCGGCAATGTCACATACGCGACGGTGCTGCACTGGCTCGTTACTTTACGTGGCTCGAGGAACAGCTTCACAATGGAGTGGCCCTGAACGAGAGTCAGGGATCAGATAAGCTCGAACAGTTTAGATCGTGCGTAATGGACTTCAGTTGGCTAATCCTCGTCTGATCCCTTGGTAGTGAGCTTGACCTGTTCCGTGGCTTGTCTTTCACTACTATTTCTTCCACTGGACCAAACGCAGGTTTGTTCTCATTTACTTGGTGCAGCGATCCAGATATCGATAATGTACTTCAGCTATCATTCACTATTCCCCGGATCCCCAAGATTGCGCGATTATCAAAAAGGACCAGGTACGTATGTCGTAGACTTGCTGTCTTGCTCTATTGACCTCGCTGTGAACAAGATTTATCTTTGCGACTCTGGAGGTACGGGCATCCAGAGACACGCGTGGAACGAGGTTCATCGTTCTTCTCCCTGCTTTCTCAGGTCAGTATTTTGACGGAACAACTGATGTTACTCGCACGTGGGTAAGTATTTTGATTGTAAAATCAAAGTTCGACAACAGACGCATTGTGACAGCACTTTGGAACACCGTCTGAAGAGGAGAAACGCGCCTTCACCCGGGTTCTTCAAGGCCATATCGCGATTGATACTGCTGTCGTTCCAACAGGGACGACGGGTAGGTCCTTTGATCGCCCCCTTCGGCCGATTGTTGACTTTTAGTTCCACAGGATATGCAATGTGTGTGAATCGTCAATATCCTGACTTGGTGCTGACGATATCATAGAGATTCCTGGGCAAGGAGACATTTATGGAAAGATGGTCTTGGTGAGCTATCGCTGATATCGCATACCGGCATCATGCATATCTAACCGCCGTCTCCAGATTACAGGTCTGTTCATCCCTGTACAACATATATATCGGCCTCATAGGACGGCTTGAAACAGGCACGGAACCGGCCACGGCGTTGGCCACTATCTGAATGTGCATGAAGGTATGTGCAGAGATGCGCATGATATCCACGCTCACTCCTTCTCGGAAAGGTCCTCAGGGTATTGGTACGCGCATCGGTAAGGCGCACGTGGTACTTTTTGTCAACTTGCGAGCTAATCATGAAATCAGCGTACAACAGCTCAGGGCTGAAACCGGGAATGACCGTGTCGAACGGTAGGGAAACATCAACTACGTTGCGATCGCAACTTATTCAGAACCTTTACTCCTCGCGCCTCTGCACAGAACCGGGATACTATGCTGACGGTAAATGGGGTATACGTATCGAGAGCGTGGTCATCGTGCGCGAAATCGAGACGCCAAACAACTTTGGGAAGGTCGGATACCTCGGTTTTGAACGTGTTACGATGGTACGTTGCAGGTTTTCATTTCCATCCTCGTTTGCGACCCTGATGTTTTGCGTAAACAGTGCCCTATTCAGACGAGTTTGATCAACTTGTCTCTGCTCACTCTCGAGGAAAAGCAGTGGTTGAATGAGTACCATGCCGAGGTCGAGTCCAAGGTGGGACCATTGCTCGAGGGCAAGGACGCGCGTGCGTTGGCTTGGCTCAAGAGAGAATGTCGGCCTGTTTGATTCGAAAGGCATTGGGTCGTGGACCGCTGGCGAGGCGAGTTGTATTTGTGTCGATCTATGTACAGGAATACTACTGTGGTAAGGAATGGCCCATCAACTTTAGAGAGTAATTGAATGCGAGCGAAGCAGGTGAGGCGACACTGGGTTCTGCACTAAGCGGCCTCTTTAGGTGGATGCTATCCACCGAACAGATTATCGCACGATTCGGACTCTAGGACAACTCTGAGTACCGCTCAATTGGCCCCCGCACTAGCTTGCACTCGGCTTTCACTCGGCCGTCTGTTGCAACTGTTTATGAGACGACATGCTAGTATCACCTAGCTTCGCGATCTGCCAAAGTTTGGGTGAGTTTCGAACCCGAACGGAAACATCCAATTGTGTTTCAGCTTGACGTGAGCGGAAATCACCAACTTCAACTGCTCGATCTTCACTGTCTATGATTGACCTGAACTTGTTTTAGAATTTCACGACAAATGATCCTCTCCATGTTGACGCAGGCGTACATGCCTTCAATGAATGAATCAGGGACTATCAGCTCCGAAAAAAGCCGATTGAACGGACTTGTGGCTGTCATAAATGGCTTCATTCCATTGGAGATTGCTCGCCTCTGCCAGTGCATTCGAACTTTACCGTACGTGCCCGCAGTACCTGAGTCTCGTTAAAAGTGGAGCAGGGCAGAACACGACTCAGATAGTCCATTTCGTTGGCCGCTCATGAATGCATGGTTGCATGATGTCTGGCTGTGCAGCGTCTACGAGTCTGGAGTCTAGACAAGATCCGATGCGAAAGCGACACGACGGCGTCGGACGTCCCGACCCTCCCCCACACCCAACCTGGACTCAACGGTGCTGGTCTCTGAGTCCGACCCGGACTGGTTCGACAGAGCGTCGGCCTATTAGGGCAACGGTCGATCTTCCTTCCCTTGACAACAAGACACCAATACACCATTGACACGCACCCACCGCGTACGCGTCGGCAACAAGCTGCAGGCTGCCCCACACGCACGAGCCTAAATACCATTCACACACTCTTCTAGACCCCATGGGACCGTATCCGGGTCGACCGTGCGTACGTGATGGAAACCAGCTGAAGACGCAAGGTGGGTCGGGTCAGCTTTGGGATCATGATCACGTACGTACGTCTTGAGAGCCATTGGGACACGATGAATATATGTCTTACGCAGCCTCGTTGAACCCATGAATGGGTTCGGATCATTCGCATCGTGTTACCGGCACGGCTACTTGGTTCTCTACCGTGCTTGACAAGACGGACAGACTGGAACCCCTTCCAGACTTCAAGTTGTCTGTCGTGGGATGGCGCAGTTCGCCGTTGACATCTGTCACGAAGAACTCCAAGCCGACAGGGACTTTGTGATCCGAGAGTCCATGGATGCTCCACTATTCAATGGGGGTCGAGACCCATCACCGAAGTATCAACGCCTCTCTCCTCACGCCTCTACGGCATGAAGTGAAATTACTCCTACAAAACGAAACGGAAACGTACATGGCCTACCACCACATACGACTAATGATACAACTGGAGATACCAGATCCGCAGGTGAGAAAGGAATTGAGAGCGAGTAAAAAATGTGAACGTGAAAATGGAAATGCGGGGGTATATCTCTTCACAAACAACTATTGCGGAATATGATGCTAAGAACACGCCTCGTACAGGTGCTATGACACTCAACACATCACGACGGCTCGCCTATAAATATGACAAACACAAGACGTACACAGGCCGAACTCGGGACGATTATTGTCCAGGGAATAGAAGGAAGGAAGGAAAGAGCGTGCCATCCTGACGAAGGAACAGGATGAGAACGACGACCCACGCGTGCGCGCGCACTCAATCATCGTCTGAGGTCGGTGATTCTAGGCCATTCATGAGGTATCCGGCTATGATGCTGTTCTCCCTACAGTAATTTGTCCGTTTAAGGACGGAGCGTAGTGGCGCCTTGGGTATCAGCCTCCTATTGAGGTCTATTCGAACACCATCTTCGTTTTGCCAACCCCCATTTGGTTCTGGATAGTCGTCAAGGTCTTCAGGGTAGTCCTCACCTGGTGCAGGAGGCTTGTAGGAGCCGTCATTGCGCCACAGCTGATCTCTAAACATCGTGACGCCGAAGATTCGGGGGGTCAGAAAAAGAGAACAAGGGTCGGGATCATGTGGGGCTAGAGTCAGAAATAGAAACGCACCCTCGTCTATTGAACCACCCTTTCCTTCTTTGGCTTGGCAGGATGGGGCTTGGGCAGACCAGCTCCTCGCACCACCGGACGGAGCGTGGTGGGGGAACCGTGCTGGAGCGGCGTGGGCGCGGTGGCACAATCTGGCCTTGATCGCCGTCCGAGTTGCGGCGGTTTGGCAGGCGGTGGGGTGGATCCGCAGTAATGTCGATGGTTTGGCCGTATTCCCAATGGACGTTCAACCCCGGAGGTGGAGGCACGACGCCATGGGAGCTGCTGCCTGCCGAGCCACTGCTCTTCAACGAGGACGAGCGCGCGAGTGGTGGCGGCAAGCCCGATGGGTATCCTCCCGTCTCTGCCGTAGACCATGCGTTCGGTGGAGCGTCAACTGGGTAGGCAGGACGGTCTCCGATACGTAACTGCGGGAGCCGTGGACGCGTGGCCTGTGGTGGGACAGAACGCTCGCTTGCGAGCACGAGGCTGTCTTTGCGTACGCGGGCGCTCACGGGGGGGTCAGGCAGTGGGCGGGATCCATGCGGTCCACCATCGGGCCTGCCAGCCGCGCGGGGTGGTGGGCTGCTGCTCATCTCCGAACAAGTCGGGCACGTGTGATAAGACACCGGGTAGGGCGTCCCGGATCGCTGACCACCATGCCCGAATGACGGTCTCCGCTCCGGTGTGGTTCGAGCAACCTGGAGCATGCCTCGGGGTGGACAGTCGTCGTCTACACTGCTGTTACTCGAGGCAGAAGAGTTATGGGAAAAGAGGGAGTCTATTTCGCTCCCGGTGCTGTCCGACGATGGTGGGTAGTAGTACTCGTGGTAAGGGTCGGATTTCGACGACGCAATGGAACGCTCATAGATGTATGTGTCTGGGATGTGCCCAGGGTGGATGAATCCGAAGCGTCTGGTATCGCGGTAGCCTCGATCTCGCTCCCTCTCTCGCTCTTGCGCTCGTTCTCGTCCACGTTCTCGTTCTTCTTGGACATGGGCGTGGGACGGAGGCGGTGGCTTGACTAGTTTCCGAGGAGCATCACGCACTGGCGGAGCCGAAGGGCGAGGGTCACGATGCGATGTTGGCTTGTAGTCAATGTCACCTCTTGCGGTGACGGATAGCTGCTGACCAGCGTTTGAGCACTGACGGGCGGAAGCAGTAAGAGTTGGAGCTTTGAAGACGCGCACCGAAAAGCCGGAGGGTACTGGTAAGATGTAATTCTGAGAGTAGGGTTGGTAGTTTCGTTTATCATCCAGCCGAACATTGAAGGGGGACATGTACGAACTGACCTTGGACGATCCCGGGGGTGTCCCGCCGCCTCCACGATCGAGTCTTGAAGGTGGACGAACGCCAGGGTTAAAGGACGACAATGGATTTGACATGAACGCAGCAGTCATAGCTTCTTCCTCTTTCTGACCTAGCAGAATGGAGCGGGCATGGGTGTGGGGAGAGCGTACTTATAGGAAGTCGAAGGGAAAAAGGCACTACGGAAGGAGCGACTTTTGGATTGGTGGATGAGAAGCAAAGGAACGTACACGATGCATTCGGGGATCGTGGTCTGGTACTAGATGAAATGGCAGATGGGCTGTAGCGTGCCAATTGGGTGCATGCTGCGAACACGAGTAAACCAGGTTGCAGGGCATGAGGTTGGTTTTGATGCGAAACCCTATGCGAGCAAATGAGGATCGAGTGGCTCTAGGGGCGAAAGAACTCGAAAGAATGTGGTCGTACAAGACCGCGACGTATCACTTACGGCCGAAGACGGGTTGTACGAAGAGAGTGGCCTGTAATATTGGCCGACCACTCCTGCCGGCTGGCTCCTTGGGGCCAAACGCTCGTCCCAGCCAGCCCGGCGTCTTGCCGCTTAGCAGCGGTTCATACCCGGCGTGCAGAAATTCTCCGCACACGATGGGAAGAGCCATCAATCTGGTGTAAATGAAACGTTTTGGTGACTATTGAACCACCTGAAGGAACTAGTCTCAGCGCCTGCGGGTAGCGATGAGCACCTAGCAACGTGTCGATGCGTAGACGTCAAGGAGCAGCTGGTAGCGCCGGATTAAGGAAAACTATATGTTTTTCACTTACGTCGGTCTGAGGGTGACCAATCCACAAAGACCACATCAGGAACCGAAGCTCACCCGTCGATCGTCATAGAAGTACTCCGTTTCTGGCAAGGTCGAGCCCTTGACAGCTTTCCAAACTACGAAATGAGGCGCGAGGTGCACAATGATTTGCGAGCGCTGTAAAACGGCGGCCCGCTAAAGAACCGCCTTACCGTCGTCTCATTTTTTCACAACAAGCCAAGCCTACAGAGCCACTGACACTGCATGAGAAGCGAGAATGGGGACACCTCCAAAAACAAAACACAGCTTTGTATACACGGCGAAGATTCATCTTACAGCTGTGCAGAGGACGAACCCTTCGGAACACCATAGAAGTGATACAGGCTGCCACGAATAAAGGGGATGGGGGATTACCCTATACATTCGTGCATGCAGAGCCGTGACTGAGGTGCGCACACGCGCGACACAGGTAAAATGGAGGAGCGAGGCAGCGGGCAATACCGCACCCAATCGAATCTAAACGGAGCTTAACCAGCGGTCGAGTGGGGCAAGGTTGTTGATTGGTTGATTGGTGATGTGCTTAATGTCCTCATCGAACATTCATGAAGACGAACAGGATGCCATGTTGCACCTACGTCAATCGCACCTTTGAATTTTTTTCTATGGTTCCAGTCGCTGAATAACCTGGATCAATCGGAGATCCACCGAGATTGGTAGCATAGCATGGGGCGCTTCGGCCAATTTTGGGGCAGTGTTTGGCAAGCTCTTGCCACGAATTCGAACGGAACGAATTCAGGAAGTACGTTTGAAACCGCCTCCGATCAATATATGGTTCGCCGACCACTGCGCGTGCTAGATTGCCATGCTGGTATCAGATAATCCACACTATTGGAAGGGTGGCACAGGAGAGATAACGAACAGCCAGGCATGCTTACAAATGTACATGCGTGTCCACGGGCGCAGTGATACGCAGCCAGTGGCCACTGGCAGGGATATGGACCAATACCGTTTAGATCAATAAGAATTCGAGTCGAAGCATACCTTGATCGAGAGCGGTTCACAGGGCGATAGTCGGACTTGATGTGGGTGGGAGGTTCGAATTGGAATTGAACATTCGACGGCGTGGAAGAAGAAGATGCTGCACATATGAAGAGATAGCTACCCTTTGGTGTGATTGAGTATTTTTAAATAAAGAAACCGCTCACGAGCACGGGGCGCCGGTACTAGCAAGCAGGGTTCAGAGATTTCACTCGCAGCGGGGTGAATGAATTGATTTGGCGTCACCCAAGGGGTGTAGCTCATAACCCTGGATCAAAAGTCATTAGTAACGTGACATGTTACAGTGTGACCAATACGTCACATAGCTCGAGAACGTCTTGCTCAACGGCAGCTGCGACAATATTGCTTGAGGAGGATTTTTTGTTGAGATTGCCATGCATGCCCTTAGACATGACATTCTTTCTCCAAGTGGTGTTGAGTTTGCGGTCGCCCTCAACCTCACCCCGTCCACGTCGTCCACGTTCGTGAACGTCGTCACCGCAAGATCAAACCTCCTTCGTGTTTATGGCATCCGCGAACAACTTTCACCCCTCTCAGACCATGTTGAAAGCGAACGTGACAAGCGTGCTCGCGTACGCAAGGGAACAGAGGCCGTAGAGGGTGAGGTCGAGATGGACCAGTCTGGCGATGGCTGGGTCAACATGGGCACAGTCAAAGTGAGTGCTTGGCATCATCCATCCTCAAAAAACGTGCTCAAACGGCGAGTCAGTCTAATTCCAACCAAGTATCAGCTACTACGTGGCGTTTCTACCTCATTCGTGAACATACACTACATGGTGTTATCACTGGCGTCGACAAAATCCGTACCATGTCGTCCAACGACGACAAGCTGGACCGTCTGCTTGTCTCCTTCAAAGATGCAAAGGTACTCTCTATTCCTTTTTCGTGGGTGGCTCTGAATGTGCCCCTAGATTGCGTTGCTCGAATGGTCCGATGCCATTCATGACCTCCTCACGGTCTCTATTCACACCTACGAGCGTACTCCGCAGATGGTACGCGCTTCCTCCTGGTCATGACTTCCTCTTTCAAATTCTTTCGACAGACAGTTCTTGACAGCCACCTCTTCCGTGCAGAACTTCGTGCGGACCCTCTGTCTCGTTGCGCCGCTCTTACCCTCCCAAAAGATTCCCTTGCAATCCTCCCCTTTTACCAAACGCAAGCGGAACTAGATGTTATGGAACAAGACCAAAGTATCGCAAGGTATCTTCATACACGTCTTTAATCAAGACTAACGCTCACCATTCCCTCAGAGAGGTACCTTATTCACCCTCTTTCGTTCTCGATTTAGTCGCAGACGTCGACCCAAATCTGCGCAATGTTATCGACTTTGTGTTTTTGCCTGGGTATCACAATCCTACTATTGCTGTGCTTTGCCAATCCGAGAAGACTTGGGCCGGGTAAGCGCAAGACTTTTGCCATACAAGTCTCGCTCACACGCTACACAGTCGTCTCAAGGAATACCGCGATACAGGCCGTCTATACATCTTTACCCTCGACCTCCTCAACCACATATATCCCATCATCACCACTGTGGACAATCTCCCATATGACTGTCTCTCTCTCCTTCCCTGCGCACGGTCTATTGGAGGCGTCATCATCCTTACCGCCAATTCCTTAATCTACGTCGACCAAGCTGCCCGACGTGTCTCACTGCCTGTCAATGGATGGTCTGCGCGTGTCAGCGACATTCCCTCCCTTCCGCTCGACAAAGACGCGGATCTGGCCCTGGAAGGAAGTAGGATTGTGTTTGCGGATGAGAAAACTTTCTTTGTAATCAGGAAGAATGGGATGTTGCATCCTATCGAAATCGTCTCGGACGGACGGACAGTGTCGAAGCTTGTTCTGTCCCCACCGCTTGCCCAAACGACAATCCCCACAGTAACGAGGCAACTTGACGGGGGCATGTTATTTGTAGGGAGCACAGTTGGACCGTCCGTGTTGTTGAAAGCAGCGAGGGTTGAAGAAGAAGTGGAGGAGGGTGAGGCAGAGGAAGCAGGCGCAGCACCGACCGCTGTAGTGGATACCAACAACGCGATGGATATCGATTTCGACGATGATGGTGAGCGAAGTTAAGAGCGTCTTGACTGATCACTGATGCCGAGATCATCTGAAAGATTTGTATGGAGAGTCAAAGCCTATTACCAGAATGGCTGCAAATGGCACAGCTCCTGGGGCACATCCCCTGAGGACCCGCTCTGTTATCCATCTTTCGTTGTGCGACTCGCTTCCTGCGTATGGACCGATTGCGGATATGACATTCTCGCTGTCGAAACTAGGGGTACGTGTCCTACCTTCATTCCGCCCCTAATGACGCGCATATACTCATGGATCTTCTTGTTGCTTCGGGATACCCGTTATTTGTCTGATGGTCAACTGCCTCCTCCCACTGATAGGAGCGATACGTTCCCGAACTGGTAGTTGCCACAGGGAGCGGCCATCTAGGGGGGTTTACGCTGTTCCAGGTGTGCAAAAGGACCCTTGATCCTTGTTCCCCCTCGTTTGATCCTTTGCTGACCATTCTTGGTGTCCAGCGTGACCTTCCTGTTCGTACTAAACGCAAACTCCATGTTCTGGGTGGCGCACGTGGCATTTGGTCTATTCCTGTCCGACAATCTCACAGAGTAAATGGTACGTCATACGAGAGAGCTGGTGGTGGGTTGTTTGCTGGGGAAAGCGATACGATCGTTATTAGTACGGATGCTAATCCATCTCCTGGGGTATCCCGCGTGCGTTTCTCCACCCAACTTCAAGACGGAGTGAGCTGATCTTGGTGTGTGAATGACTTAGATTGCGACCAAAGCTGCCAAGACGGATTTGGCTATTCCAACACGTATACCGGGGACTACCATCGGTGCCGGTCCGTTTTTCCAGCGCACTGCGATTTTGCATGTGATGACGAATGCTATACGCGTCCTTGAACCGGGTGTGTATCTTGGTTGGCTGGAAGTATTCTTGGCGTTTGATTGATTCGTGATGCGTAGACGGTACCGAAAGACAGATTATCAAAGACATGGACGGAAACATGCCTCGTGCACGAGTCAAGGCGTGTAGCATATGTGATCCGTTCGTGCTAATTCTTCGGGAAGACGAAACAATTGGCCTGTTCATTGGCGAAACAGAGCGAGGCAAAATAAGAAGAAAAGATATGTCACCGATGGGCGAAAAGGTAATGTCCGACGTTACTTCGTGTCATAGACAGGCACCAATGGCATTCCAACCCAGTCATCTCGGTACCTTGCAGGATGTTTCTATACAGACATAACAAGCCTTTTCGAAATGATGACAACCGACGGCAGTGTAACCGCTTCTAGCAGTGCTGACAAGAACATTACATCGACTCTTCAGGCCGCGGTTACTGCTGGCAATAATAGCCAATGGCTGGTGCTTGTCCGCCCCCAGGGGATCATGGAGGTGTGTTCGTTCGCCCAACTCGCAACCAAAAGACTCTGACATTGCTTGACCAGATATGGTCCCTGCCGAAACTGACGCTTGTATTTTCGAGTGCAATCAGTACGCTTGACCCGGTGGTGAATGACACTTTTGATCCACCTGCGCTTTCTCTTCCTCAAGATCCCCCGCGCAAACCGCAAGACTCCGATGTTGAGCAGATCCTCATCGTACCTTTGGGGGAGTCGGCTCCCACTCCACATCTCTTTGTTAGCCCGTTCCCTTTACTCGTGGTTAGTTCGTTTAATTAAATCCTTGCAGGTATTCATGCGCTGTGGACAATTGGCGGTTTATGAACTTCATTCTGTCCCCTCATCTACGCCACCGTCTGGTGGACGCTCTTCATTTTTGAAAATAATTTTCACCAAAGTATTGACGCGGACGTTCGATCTGTCCAAACAAGATGAAGCTGAAAAAACGGTGCTCGCAGAGCAAAAGCGGATATCCCGCATGTTCGTCCCATTCGTCACTTGTCCTCCAGCATCCTTGAACGGCAATGGGGGTTCTACACTCACCGGTGTCTTCTTTACCGGTGACAGACCAAGCTGGATAATACGCACGGACAAAGGTGGCCTCAAGCTGTTCCCGAGCGGACATGCGGTTGTGCACGCCTTTACAGCGTGCTCATTGTGGGACTCGAAAGCGGAGTTTTTGGTATACTCTGATGAGGTATGGGATGACGTCGCATGGACCTTGACTTACTCTTCGCCGAGGCGTTAAGCTGAACGATTTCGTTGCTAGGGCCCTAGTCTTCTAGAATGGATACCTGACGTCGAATTGGACACCTCGCTGCCGAAACGTTCCCTTCCGCGATCTCGACCGTGTTCCAACGTTGTGTTTGAGCCATCAGCGTCATTGATTGTGGCCGCATCCACATTGCAAGCGCAGTTCACCTCGTATGATGAGGACAACAACATCCTATGGGAACCAGACGGTGAGCGTCGTTTTGAGATCTGTGCGGGTGGGTACTAAAGAAGCGTAGGCGCAGGCGTTTCATTCCCGCAATGTGATTGTTCGACGTTGGAGCTTATTTCTCCAGATAGTTGGATCACCATGGATGGGTCGGTGATCAATTACTTGTATGAAAGTGGTCTTCTGACTGTTTATAGGTATGAATTCGCTCCTAATGAATACGTCAATGCCCTAGAGTGCGTGACGTTGGAGACGCTGAGTACGGAATCAGGGAGTAGGGATTTCATCGCTGTTGGAACGAGCATTGACCGCGGTGAGGATCTGGCTATCAAAGGCGCAGTGAGTGATGCGGTTCCCATGAGAATCCATTTCACTCAACTCTGTTCGTATTCCTCCCAGACGTACATCTTTGAAGTTGTGGAGGTCGTACCGGACCCGTCGTCCAGCATCCAACGATGGTATAAACTGAAACTACGCGTTCGCGATGATGCCAAGGGTCCCGTAACTGCGCTCTGTGGGATCAATGGTTACCTGGTGTCGTCTATGGGACAAAAGGTGGAGCGGAGATCGTGCTGAGTGTGCCGTGGCCTGCGTTGACGCGAATCTTTTAGATATTTGTCAGGGCTTTTGACCTCGACGAGCGCCTCGTGGGTGTCGCGTTTTTGGACGTCGGAGTCTATGTCACCAGCCTGCGAGTGCTCAAAAACCTATTGTTAATTGGAGATATGGTCAAAAGTGTCTGGATCGTTGCTTTCCAGGTGTGCAGATTCTCGCCCCTCGACGAGCATCACAGGATGACCTTTGACTCTAGGAGGAACCATACAAACTCGTGGTCCTTGCCAAGGACATTCGGCGGACAAACGCAACTAATATCGACTTTTTCTTTACGAACGGAGAACTCTCGATCATTCTCAACGATGAAGAGGGCGTGATGCGTGTGCTCACTTATGATCCAAGCGGTAGGCTCTCCCTCCGAGCCACTTCGATGACGCTGACGTTTGCGCCTCGATTTAGACCCCGAATCGAGAGGAGGTCAGCATCTCATGTGTCACACCGAGTTTCACTGTCACAAGGAGTGTCGAGCGTCTCGCATGATCGCGCGGCGAACAAAAGAGGAGAATGAGATCCCGCAGGCGAAACTCATCACTGGTATGCTCTCCTCCGTGCTGTAACGTTCTCGACGGCCTATTTACAACTTGCTCTCATTCTTTCCTCTCTGCTTCTTTCCAGGCTTTACGGACGGCTCACTGTCCGCGCTGACCCCCGTCGACGAAGGGGCTTTCAAACGATTTCATCTCCTCCAAGGTCAACTGCTGCGCAACGTGCAGCATGTTGCTGGTCTCAACCCCAGAGCATACCGGTGAGTGCGCATTCCTATTCCATTTCCCATCACCGTCGCCCGACCTTCACTGTCTGTCCTCGCTAACCTCGTCTCACCTGGCCGACTTTCAGGATCGTCCGCAACGACACCGTGTCGAAACCAATGTTCAGAGGCGTCCTAGACGGTCAGCTGCTCGAGGCATTTGAAGAGCTGGGCGCGCAGGGCCAACAAGAGATGACGCGGCAGATTGGGACAGAGAGGATGACGGTGTTGAGGGATTGGAGTGTGCTTGCTGCGGCTTGGTGAGTGGCCTGCTGGCCTCGTGACCCAGTCCCGTGGAAGCGGTGTTCTTTCATTGTGTGTCTCATTGTGTGTCGTGTTGTGATACTGGCTATTGGAGATATGGGTGCTGGTGCTTTCGAGGACAGTCGTATCTACTGGTCACCGTGACCTTGCTAATGGAAAAAGACTTGCGAGGGGTCATTTGTTGTCGGATGCGGGGGGTCTCCGGTTCGAGTCCGGATTTGTCCACGCCTTTACCCTGACCACTTCGACTAGAAATGACTTCCACTGTCTACCATTAACTGTTCATCGGTTAAGACGGTCAGGTTTGCTATTTTCTTGCCTCATTACTTATAAACGACGAGTATTGTTAATATCAGATACATTGCATCCCTTATCTCATGCTCACCTCAGGCTTCACAGTCGGCGTTTGACGACTTCGGACGAAGGAGAGTACATACGGACCCAGCGCGGGTTCAGGATGCCAGGCATCGTAGATGCTGGGTGGTGTGGCATGAGATCCATAATCCGGTAAGTTCGCAGCAACATTTCTCCTTTACAATTCAGTCACCAGCATTCGACTAAGCAGCGTGGGTTCGGGCAGGGGCGTTGTAGATACAGGGTGGTATGGGATTGCAATGTAAATCAATGCCCCGCCGTTCCATTCACTGAACCTTCTCTACCAAGCTGCGTTCTCACCGCGGTGGTGTCTGGCGGCTATGAGGGTGCCCCGTCCCCAGACAGACCGGAAGTGGCGGTTCGAAATGACGCGCGTGCATACTAGAGTCGTGTAGCATTGCGCATTGAAGGGCAACGCGGATGCCCATTACCGATGCGACCCGCTGAGGCACTTGGGGGGAAGCAAAACAGTACGTACCATCGAGTATAATGCCAGCTGAAGCTTGAAGGCTGGGCTTCGACTCTACATTCACGCAGTCAGCACTCACGCAAACTGAAGGATCACAGCCTGACAAGCCTGTCGTTTCCTGCGGTGAGGCGCTGATTCATTGCGAGAAAATGGAGGTATGTTTACAGCACTGTCACTAATGTAGTGCTTATGTAAGTGATGTATCAACATTTAATACCATCAACTATACCGGCTACTCCACACCCCCTATCAACGACGCCTTTCCTCACGAGTCCAAGTCAGCCACCCCAATGGGGACATTGACCAACGATACCAACCGTTGCAGTGAAATCATTCAGGCCCTCCGAGTCCAGGATCGCTCCACCGAACTTCAGGTTAGTACCCAATTCAGTCCCTTGTTATTTCCGACTGGCTGACTGACAGTTTAGACTTTCGACAACGTCACGCCAGGAGAATTCGAGCGTATATTAGACAAGAGGAGCAATTGGATATATCCCAAGTACGCTTTCACCTTCTAATCATGACTTTTACTGAATATATATCACAGGCTCTACTACAATGCCCGCCTTTTACGCCTTACTGCCGTGGCACCCACAGCCATTCACGAACGGGCAATCGAGTCATTTCGTCGTTGCATGATGAAACTTACAGCACCATACGACACTGGCCGTATTCGCTTCCTTCATCTCCCAAACTCTTTGGTCGAAGGCGATGAGAAATGTGTCATCCCAGACTTTAGACTCGATCTCGCACCTTACTATGAGCCCGTGGAAGAGCGATACGGAACGCTCCCACAATCGATGCTGTCTTTATGCTCCATATCCGTGAGGTCGAGACGCCACGGAATCCCGACAGAAGCTTTGCAGCGCAGCCTCGTCATTCATACGCCACCTTCACATCACCGTTCAGGACGTTACCGCTTGGGAAGTTATCCCCCGTCGTTGTTGGTGACGTCACGTGGGCTAACATCGAGTCGATCGAGTTGATGGTGTTCATCCGTGCCGACGATGGCACGTTTGATTTCAAGATCCACGATGGGAACCCATTTGCAGCGTGTGGGGTACGTATTCCATTATCCATTCATCCATGTATTGACTGTTGTGCAGCTGCTACACCCCCGCATCTCTGTAGAGCGTGTTACAAAGTTGCTGGACATCGCTACCAGACGCCTTTTTACCACCATCGCAGACATTATGGAGAGTCACCACGACGATGATCACGCTCGAATCCATGCACTTCGTAACGCAGCAGACACCGCGACATTTCCGATCCCGTGGGACGATTTTTTACTTGATGTTCAAGGTGGTCTATACTCAACCGCGTTTTCTCGCTACCAAAAGTGGTTTGACGAAAACCACTGAGGTCAGTATAGTATGATTGTCATGTTGGGTAGATGAATGGACAACATTTGTGTTCTTTGGACTCGGACATGTATTGTATTGTATTGTAATGGATGTACAATGGTTGGTTAATGACTAGTGACTCCTAGGAATCTGCATGACTCTGTATCTGAGACTCGGAGGTTTAGAGTCCTAAACCTCCATGCGCCTTGTCGCCATTCGTGCTGGCTGTTGACACCAATGCCTGGGCCCTGGGTACCGTCGGTATGCGGCAATCCCAAACCCCTTACTCACCGGATCTTGTACAACCTCAGGCCACGATCATCATCGGCTATGACGGAGAGTACCACCTCGCATCTGTCGCTACTCGTGGGCAAGTACAGATGGACGGTGCCACTCCACTACATCAATGCCGTGGACGACTACTTGCGGCGCTTTTACAGGTGAGTCCGCGTTGCTGGCAAGGATGGACACTCATCAATGTCTTGAGTGCGATCCGGAACACGACGACCGTGTTGCAGGAATTCGAGGGACGCTGCGCCCGCTTCCATTCCGTATGAGATTCACTGGAATCTCAGGCTCATCTCCGCACACTCCTTTGAGACTTTCGAGTGTACTACGGTTCAAGTTGAGAAAGGATATCCCGTCACAAAGTTGTCTGGAAACAAACCAGACAATGTTTATTCCCCACGAAATATTTACCCCATCACAGTGCATCAGCCACCCTTGCCACTACCCTCGTGGGCCAGACAAAGGAGTACTATGTGTAGGCCCGCTGATCAGTAGGACCTCACACACTTCGGATATTCTACTATGTATACAGAGCTCCACAACATTACCAAGAACAATCCATCGTCGACCAAAATCCATCGTTGACCCAAGCGGAGCTAACTTGAAGCCTTCGTGGGATTGCTTCTACATTGTCTATACACCATATACAATGGGTCCATCATGTCAGATTCGCCAGATTTGGCCGCGATGCGGTCTGGTGATGTGGTGAGTCATTCTAGTACTAGTCACGGTGGTATTGACACTTTCAGGTCTCGATTTAAGTCGTCCTCGACGATGCGGTGGGTTGACGTGGTCAGTAGGCAATCTGTGATGATGTGTGGATGGTTTGGATGCCTCAGGTACGCTCTCTGTCGTTCGCTTGGGCTTTCCGTACTGATTTGTTCCTCTTCAGCTAGCACTCATGTTTCGACTTGTTTCGAGTCGCGGCGTGTTGCGTTCGTTGCGGCGCTTTTTTCCACATCTTTTCCCATCTATTTGTACGCCGTCCGCATCGCTTCCACGCTCCAGATCGCGCTCGACGTCTTTCCTCGTCTCCTGGACCTCCTCCTGGACTCACTGGACTCTATCTCAACTCTGCGCGTTCGCTTCGACGTTGCGCCCATTCCTCTCGCTTTCTGGACCCTCCTGAACGCTGTGGTAACCACCCTGCACGGCCGCTTCGCATCCCGGCTCGATTGGACTTCCTGTAGGTGAGTTTTCAGCACCCTTGTCTCTGAGCGTTGGCGCGGTTTGTTCTGACACTTTCGACAGCTTCTTCAGCTTGTCCCTGAGGTCCTCGACACATCCTGATGTTCTCAACGTCCGCTTCAGCTTCCGTAAGTTCCGTCTCGAAACTCGGATCTCTTTCTCCCTCCCCCTCAAACTCGACACTCTGGGGTTTGCTCGCGCGGTTCGCGGCTTCGTCAGGTGATTTGGGTGGTACTGGGGGCTCTTCATGTGGTTCTTCGACATCCTCATCACGTCCTGACACTCCCGTCAGGTCCACTTTGTCTCCTGGTTCGACTTGAGTCTTACCTGGTGGGTCCTTTTCGTGCATTTGCTCCAGGAGTTTGCAGCGATGTTAAAACGCATTGCGTAGTGTCTTTGGTGTGTCCCAGACATCCTCGACGTGTCCGTTTTGCTTTGACCCAAGCGGTAGGCTCTCCCTCCGAGCCACTTCGGTGACGCTGACGTTTGAGCCTCGATTTAGACCCCGAATCGAGAGGAGGTCAGCATCTCATGTGTCACACCGAGTTTCACTGTCACAAGGAGTGTCGAGCGTCTCGCATGATCGCGCGGCGAACAAAAGAGGACAATGAGATCCCGCAGGCGAAGCTCATCACTGGTACGCTCTCCTCTGCTTCTTTCCAGGCTTCATGGATGGCTCACTGTCCGTGCTGGCCCCCGTCGACGAAGGGGCTTTCAAACGATTTCATCTCCTAACTATTGCGCAGCGTGCAGCATGTTGCTGGTCTCAACCCCAGAGCATACCGGTGAGTGCGCATTCCCATTCCATTTCTCACCACCGTCGCCCGATCTTCCCTGTCTTCACTAACCCCGACTTTCAGGATCGTCCGCAACGACACCGTGTCGAAACCAATGTTCAGAGGCGTCCTAGACGGTCAGCTTCTCGAGGCGTTTGAAGAGCTGGGCGCGCAGGGCCAACAAGAGATGACGCGGCAGATTGGGACAGAGAGGATGACGGTGTTGAGGGATTGGAGTGTGCTTGCTGCGGCTTGGTGAGTGGCCTGCTGGCCTCGTGACCCAGTCCCGTGGAAGCGGTGTTCTTTCATCGTGTGTCTCATTGTGTGTGTTGTGATACTGGCTATTGGAGATGTGGGTGCTGGTGCTTTCGAGGATAGTCTTATCTACTGTGACCTTGCTCTAATGGAAAAAAAGACTTGCAAGGGGTCATGGGGTTCTTGGCTGTGTACTTTGTTGTCGGGCATATGGTGTAGCTGGTTATCACATCCGCTTAGCATGGTGCTGAATGCGGGGGGTCTCCGGTTCGAGTCCGGATTTGTCCATACTTTTTTACCCTGACCCCTTCGACGATGCTATGCGATCAGCAACATTTCTCCTTTACAAGCGTGTTTTGCCCTCACTACTAAGCAACGCGGGTTCGGGAAAATGTCCCACCGTCCCATTCACCGAACCTTCTCCACTACCATGCGTTCTCACCGTGGTGAGGGTTTCCCCGTCCTCAGACAGACCGGAAGTGGCGGTTCGAAATGACGCGCGCGTGCATCGCAGATTCGAATTTCGCAGCGCATACTAGAGTCGTGTGGCGTTGCATGTTGAAGGGCAACGCGGATGTCCGTTGCCAGCATAACTGAACGTGATCCACTGAGGTAAAACAGTACGAACCATCGAGTATAATGACTATCATCGCCAGCTTGCGCTCAACTTGAACGCGATCGATGAAGGCTGGAGGTTCGACGTCCACATTCACGCAATTTCACGTTAACGTTGACTCGGAGAAACTTATGGAGGCTATGTCGCGGGCGTGACAATATCATTGTGTCACAAGCAATCCATGGGCAGAGTCTGCCCCATTCAGCCACAATCCCCTTAACTCGCTCTCCACAATGTCAATCCCCCTATCAACGACGCCTTTCCTCACGAGTCCAAGTCAGCCACCCCACAGGCAATGAGGCTGACATCGACCAACGATGCCAACCGTTGCAGTGAAATCATTCAGGCCCTTCAAGTCCAGGACCGCTCCACCGAGCTTCAGGTTAGTTCAGTCCCCTGTTATGTCTGACCGGCTGACTAACAGTTTAGACTTTCGACAACGTCACGTCAGAAGAATTCGAGCATATATTAGACAAGAGGAGCAATTGGGTATATCCTAAGTGTGTTTTCACCTTCTACTCATGATTTTTACTGAATATATATCACAGGCTCTACTACAACGCCCGCCTTTTACGCCTTACTGCCATAGCACCCACAACCATCCACGAATACGCAATTGAGTCATTTCGTCGTTGCATGATGAAACTTACAGCACCATACGACACTGGCCGTATTCGCTTCCTTCATCTCCCAAACTCTTTGGTCGAAGGCAATGAGAAATGTGTCATCCCCAGACCTTAGACTCGATCTCGCAGCTCGCTATGAGCCTAGGGAAGAGCCAGTCACTATTTGGGTGGGCGAATGTGGCCTCAGTCAAACCCGTGACGACATGGAACGAAAGCTGGCGCAAGCGATACGTAACGCTCCCACAATCGATGCTGTCTTTATGCTCCATATCCGTGAGGTCGAGACGCCACGAAATCCCGACAGAAGCTTTGCAGCGCAGCCTCGTCATTCATACGCCACCTTCACATCGCCGTTCAGGACGTTACCGCTTGGTCAGTTATCCCCCGTCGTTGTTGGCGACGTCACGTGGGCTAACATCGAATCGATCGAGTTGATGGTGTTCATTCGTGCCGATGATGGCAAGTTTGATTTCAAGATCCACGATGGGAACCCATTTGCAGCGTGTGGGGTACGTATTCCGTTATTCATTCATCCACGTATTGACTGTTGTGCAGTTACTACACCCCCGCATCTCTGTAGAGCGTGTTACAAAGTTGCTGGACATCGCTACCAGACGCCTTTTTACCACCATCGCAGACATGATGGAGAGTCATCACGACGATGACCACGATCGAATCCGCGCACTTCGTAACGCAGCAGACACCGCGACGTTTCCGATTCAGTGGGACGATATTCTACTTGATGTTCAAGGTGGTCTATACTCGACCGCGTTTTCTCGCTACCGAAAGTGGTTTGACGAAAACCACTGAGGTCAGTATAGTATGATTGTCATGTTGGTTAGATGGTTTGAGTTCTTTGGACATGTATCGTATATTGTATTGTATTGTACATTGGTTAGTGACTCCTAGGAATCTGCATAGGTATGGGTAGATCCGCGACGGCGACATTGCTTGAGGACTCTGTATCTGAGAGTCGGAGATTTAGGACTCTAAATCTCCGAGTCTCAGGTACACCAATGCCTGGGCCCGGGGCACCGTTGGTATGCGTCGTCGCTTCCAAGGGCAGTCACAAACCCCCTACTCACCGGATCTTGTACAACCTCAGACCACGACAAGTGCAATGTCTAAACTCTGTCATCATTGGCTATGACGGACAGTGCCACCTTGTACCTGTCGCTACACCAGTGGGCAATTACAGATGGACGGTGCCGCTCCACCACATCAATGGCTTGAGTGCAATCCGGAACACGACGATCGTTTTCAAGCAGGCGCTTCCATTCTGTATGGGATTCGCTTCTCATCTCCACACACTCCCTCGAGACTATCAAGTGTGGATTGAGAAAGGATATCCCGTCACAAAGTTGTCTGGAAACAAACCAGACAATGATTTATTCCCCGCGAAATATTCACCTATGACACTCAGCATCACGAAATTTCTCCACCGCCACCCCTTGCATCACCCTTGTGGTATGTGGGCAAGGCACCCTGGGCAATGGACACTCCACACTAGACAGGCCAGACAAAGGAGAGCCACCCGGACACTCTCATGCCCACCGTAAGCGCATCACTTTCCGACTGACCCCCGTCGCCTTTTCCCAGATCGTCTCTACTTGACCACCACGCCCTCCTTCGTCCACAGTCGACTCTACACATCGAACAAACTCTGCAACACCACCTCCAACACCAAAATAGACCGTCTTTCCGGCAACGAGACAATGATATGCGTGGCCACCGGAACAGGCATCCAGCAAGACACGAACCAGACTCGGGAGCGTGTTTGTGTGGTATATCGTTTCGGACGTGAGGACGAGGTGGTAGGGTCCTCCCGTGCGTTGGATATCAAACGCGTCCCATGCGCCGGAAAAGAAGCGGAGCTGGATTCGGTAGGCTTGTAGCGACGCTCTGAACGCGTCCAGGAGCTGGGGGGTGACGAGTAGTTCCGAGTCGACGCGTTCCGCTTCGGATGTATGGGCATCTGAGGTGCGGTAGGCGTTTGCGGCTGGCGACGTATCTGGAGCGTTGTGAGGGCATGTGCGAGGTTCACACAAGAAACGACTTACACCACGAGAGGAGCACGTTTGGCGTGGTTACGAGTTGCAGGACAGAGGCGTTATAGTCTTGGAGGTGGATATGTGTCTCGATATCGCCGGTTGGCGGTGATGAAAATAACTCCTGGAGAATACAAAGGGTCGGGATCGCTGTACCGCACCCTAACTATATGAATGATTGGAGTCAACGACGATGAAGAGGGAGTCATGTATAAAATGATGCTTTACCTCCAATACGCGTCGGCCTTTGGCGTTGGCAGCGTATCCGTCACGTTTGAGACAGCCTGCCAGATCAATGCTACATTCCCAAGTTTTCAAACCGCCTTCATAGACAAAAGGAACGAGATCGGAAGGACTATCGATGTGTTCAAGGGCGGATGTAAAACCGTGGTTAGACCCGGCAACCTGCTCCGCGGGATCCGAGTTATCGGTTGTTCCCTCGGAGATCAGCTGAAACCGCGCGTCGAATAGGTCTCGACGTGCGATCTTTGGGCCTGGACTATGATCGTCGGATGACAGGATAGACAGGAAAGAGTAGGAAATTCGAGTTGGTATTGCCTTGAGCTAGACGTGATTCATGCCGAGTGAGGGTGCATGCAAGGTCATGCCTACCAACGAATCGGTATCAATCTCGGAGAACGGTTCACCGGTTTGTTGTGGGGGTGAAAGAGTGTCGACGCAGGGCTCATGCGCGTCTTGCATTGACGCACGAGCGTCGTCGATGCCGTCTTCCAAGTCAAAGCGGAAGTGGAACATGATCAAAGTGTGGAACTTGTGTTACATAAGTTGCTTGTGATCAATGTTGTGGTATGTTTTGACATCGTCCAAAGCACCCGGTAAATTTTCATGTCCACACTCCCCTCCAGATATGGGGTTGAATAGTCGATCCAATTGTCCACACTGCCTGCAAACAACAATGTGATAAAAATCCAGTATAAAAAAGGTGGAGATTACCACAGGCTTGAACAAGCCACGCCGATCCATCTTTCTGCTGCACTATACGCAATCTTCATCCATGGACGACCTGAACTATCTTGACCTCCCCTTCGCATCACATCCACCGAAGTCAGACGACGTTGGCGTCCGGTACTCTGCCTCTGACACTCCGAAGGACTATGAGTACATCCAGACTGGCGTGGCAACACATGGCTGGTGTACCGTTTCGTGAAGCGTCGCTCATCTACAGCCAAACATCACGTGTCAAGTACGGTTAGTTAACAGAGCTACTCACGCACCGTATGAGAATCCCTGACCTCTCGGTTTACCGACAGTGTTTTCGACGGCTTTGAGAGTCGTCCATTTAAGTTATTTAATCTTATTCGGTATCATTCTCTTCAACATGACCACGGACTCAACGAGAGTCGCGCTCCGATTCGCCATGCCACATACCTTCCCTGAAGTTTTCCGCAGCAAACATCTATAAACTTGCCTGGTGAGCATCTTTCCGTCTGCTATACCACTGTCCGAGCGCAAAACGTCCAGTAGGCCATGAAATTCGTTGTGGCTAACGCACAGACAGTGCACCAACCGCTGTTGCTCCAGTGTAATCCGGAAACGGAGTGTGATCATCGACCATTCTGGGACCATTCCGACCAGCTGTTGGATAATCCCGTCTGGTTTGGTGTTGCAAACAAGATACTCATACCCAACTTCCCGGTGATACGTTGCAGGAATGGTATGGAATGTGGGGGTTTGGGGGTCTGGTCCTGGCTGTCGAGGTGGAAGGTGCATTAATATAGGGAATACGGCGTCGGAAGCGTAGCATTGAGATGCATTTGTGGCATTCGCGATTTATCAATTATATCATGCTCTGCTTCACTGGAAGACTAGGCTGATCATACCTTGGTTATAAAACCCGAGAACCCGTCTATATGCTTATCATCGGCAGCTTTGAAGTAGACGATGAGGTGCCGAGTGGCGTGAATGTTTGCGACGGCGAATCTGTAAAGTAACCTGTACAAGATCAATTCTTCAAATGTTAGTGCTGGGAAGTGTCCGACTGCCAGCGGGCGAAAAAGTAGAAATAACCAGTGGTGAGTGGCACCAAGCGGCGTCGAACAGGGACAACCGGTTCCGGAATCAAGCGCCATTGGGGTGATCCTGGAGCAAGGATATTTGATTTGGTATGAACGACGTACTCACTATGGGGGGTAGGAGGTACGGTTCCATTGACAATGGTGACTCGAGGTGTGGTCGGATGTCACGACCAAAAACGGTTTTTGGTCAAAGCACTCGTCGATCTGTGGCAGTGCAACGCTTTAGCCCCAACCACTGTGGAACTGTGATACACTCCCAACAGGGTACTATGCTGGAAAAGCGGACGAGTCGGTCGTCCCGCCTTTTCCATCAATGCAATCTCCAGAAGTCTGGCGCAGCTGGTCCAATGGTAATGGTCGAGTCAGTATGCGGTACGTCGGTGCGTCAGTGGGAGAGGGACTCAGCTGCAAACTTTAATTTCACCAGCGGGGCTTGGACGCAGTGGTGTTTCTATCCCCAGTCAAGTCGTGTTCCGGTATTGAACCATGCGTTGCCTAGAACGAACCCTTGATACTACCGCATCACCTGAGGTGACATGGCACGTTATGGTGAGCTCGCATTGACCTCGGAAACATGGCGGTGTTACTTGATCGTGTGTGCTCTGCAGATCTGCTTTCTAGCCACGCGCAAGAGCCGTCTTGGACGACGACAAGATGAGCTTCGTGTCGAACACTACATGGAGGTGGGTTACGGGTCATGTTGTCCGTTTGAGGGTGCGTTCTGCATCCTGGGGATGCCACGCGAACGTGGGGTAACAGCCTTGTACAGCCTGGTATTTATACCCAATCATGGCGGCCAAACACTGCACAATGCAGAGGTCCACATCTCATGGACACCACACGCGTTACCATAGCACGGGCCTGCGGCAGGTCGCTTGTCACGGGTAACGGCGCAAAAGCGTCGACAGTCCAAGTAACGGGATATTCCGAGCTTCAAGTTGTGGAACAAAGTAAAACGAGTCCACAATCCTGTCGCTTTGTCCTCTGCCAATGTAAAATGACGTCTCGTAGTTGGTGGTACGCATCCATTGTTGGTCCTCCGATTGGATAACTCGCAGTGCAGCTCAGCACTTTTGTACCCCCCAGGATGAATGGCCATTTTTAGGAGTAAGTTCCCTGCCTCCCCACTATGTCGCGTCGCTAACGCTTTGTGTCCCCGCCCCACAACCTACGCTGGGACCTGCACAGGAACCTGCGTACCGAGTTTTACACGAACGACATTCTTGGATACAAGGTCACCCGCTGATCAAGATCGTGCAATTCTTTAGAGGCGGCCCGGACGGTCACAACAGGCTTCAGCCCTGGGCCATCTTCATCCCACGTCAACCGCGTCGGCAATTCTTATGACGGCCTCCAGAGCGGTTACTTTACTCAACGTGTCGTCTGCAGTCCTCACCCCCAAGTGGGATCAAGACGAAAGACGAGCGGGGCTCGCATCTCGTCGGATGAGTGGCGCCGGTTGTCTAGAAACTCTCGCAGTACGTATTTCCCTCGTTCCGATTCAACAAGGATGACCCGAGTGGCATTGAACATGGCAGGCGAGTTGGATGCATCAGAGCGATGTTGGGGGGGAAAACCAAGGCACAAGCAGAGTTGTAGAGGCCGACAGTGTACTGTTTTTCCTATCTCCAAGTCCACCCTGGCGGAAATTCCATATTATACAACAGATACAACATGAATTACAGTACCGTCACTTAAGCCTTACCATCAGATAAACTGCCTGAACGATTCAAAACAGGAAAATATAATAGACCTATTGTCCAAGGGTCGCATTCCCTCACGAAAACGTTGATCAGGCCGTGGCAGCTCAGGAAGATGGACATGAACCACAGTCTGTTCAGCAGGAAACTCCCCCTCCTCAACAGCACGAATAAGGGCAAAAGTCACCGGAATCTTGTAGAAAGTGGGTGAGGTACCTGTCATGGTAATTCCAAGTAGCGTCTGTCCGTCCAACGCAGGCGACCAGCCATGTATGTTGCTATTGAATGAATGGGCAGCAATAGCTTTTGCAATAAGCGGAGGCTCAGGGTCCAAAGTTTTCCTGTCTCCTTGCACAAGTAGCCGTATGGTATCCGACGAGGGATAGTCAAGAAGGCAAACATCTGGCGTGGCATCGACAGGCTCTCCACAACTGAGGAATGAGATTGGCCAACTTGAGTGGTGGACTCTCCCTTTCCTTGAATACCCCAGCTTGCGAAAGAGATCTACGACGAAATCCCCTAAGCCCTTTGAAGCGGAATCCAGGAGGGCAAGGAAAAAATACAAGTCGTCATCTTGATCATTGGTTGGGTTAACTTCTGTGGTTAACATCTCGGGGCGAACGGTGGGCTGAGCAAGTGGACTGCCAAAGAATGTAACAGCATCTTGGTAGACAACTTTGATGTTGTACGCTCGAAGGTCACTCTGCGTCCAGTCATTCCCTGACTTTGCAGAGCGGACGAGATTGGCCATTCTGCAACATATTTGTACGAGGGCCCAAGTTTTAATACTCGTCACTTACGTGAGGTGGTAGATGTTGGGAGCCCCTTTACAAACGGGTTGTGACAGGTGACAACGTCCGAATCACTGCGTCAGTGCTACCCGACTTTTCCAGGCCCGCGTGGCCAGCAAGGTCTTGACGATCAACCATACCGGCGGTAGCATTCCTGTACACAAATACAACCTGTTTTTCGCAAACGGTCCACGATCCAATGCCTTTCGAACCAAACAGGCCGACATTCTCTCTTGAGCACGCACGCGCGTCCTTGCCCTCCAGAACGGTCCCACCTTGGACTCGACCTCGGCATGGTTATCATTCACACTGCTTTTCCTCGAGAGTGAGCAGAGACAAGTCGATCAACTCGTCTGAATAGCCCCATGGGGCACTGTTTACGCAAAACATCATCCCAAACGAGGATGGAAATGAAAACATGCAACATACTATCATGGCACGTTCGAAACCAAGGTATTCAATCTTCCCAAAGTTGTTTGGCGTCTCGATCTCGCGCACGATGACCACGCTCTCAATACGTATACCAGCATAGTATCCCGGTTCTGTGCACAGGCGCGAGGAGTGAAGGTTCTGAAAAAGTTGTTGTACGCTGAATTCCGAAATGGTTAGCTCGCAAGTCGACGAAAAATACCACGTGTGCCTTACCTGAGGACCATTCCGAGAAGGAGTGAGCGTGGATATCATGCGCATCTCTGCGCGTACCTTGATGGTGACATTCAGGTAGTGGACAACGCCGTGGCCGGTTGCGTGTCTGTTTCGCAAGCCCGGCCACGTGACCCGTTTGAAAAGGGGCCTTTGACATGTCCTAAATTAGTTCTCAACTAAATTATCTACCACACCGTGTAAGTGATGAGATTGACATTCGAGCACTCGTGTCACTGAGCGACAGAATGGCCAACCTTATACGCACTGCCAAGTCAGGGAATGACTGGACGCATGATGACCTCCAAGCCTACAACATCAGAGTCGTCTTTCAAGATGCTACTTCCTTCTTCGGGGGACCGCTTCCCCAGCCCACTGTCAACCCTGAGGCACTGAGTGCGCGAAACCGGGATGACCCAATTCGTGATGATTCCGTACCCCACTTCATCCACCTTTTGCAGCTTGCCTCATCAGCCGCTACAAGAGATGAATCTGTTGTCCGTGATTTCACCAGGTTCCTTCTCGAACAACTCAAGTACGAATCTAGACACACGGACATCTTCGGACACTTTGGGGCAAGGAGGTTCTTCGAATTCGTCATCTGCGCTCAAACGAAGCACGCCGAGATAGACGTGTTTATTCTTGACCGTTCTAGTGGCCGTTATTCGTTACTCATACAGCAAGACAGGCGGTTGTTTCAAGAGGGTGCACCAGATCCCGAGCCTCAGCTGATTGCTGCAGCAATTGGTGCCTTTTACAAATACAACTACTTTCGCGTTCGGGCTCTTGGGCTACCTGCACTGGAAGAACAGATGCTACCTGGCATTGTAATGGCGGGTAGCTTGCCTACGTTTTACAAGATCCCCGTGACAACCACCCTTGTTCATGCTGTCCAGGACGGACAGTCTCCTGCTCAGGAGACTGTCGTTTACGCACATCTTCCTGAGCTGCCAAGGCCCCAGCAGTGTTTTAATGAGGGAATGGAGCCGCTGGACAATAGGTATATCACGTTTTCGTGTTTCGAAGCCTTCAAGCAGTATGTGAAGGGTGTTTGATCGTTGATTGTATCACTAGTGTTTCATTGTCGAGTGTGGCTGTGCTCTCAGAGAGAACAACTAATTTAGCGAGTTCTTGGGATGCTCTTTTGTCTCCAGTTGGTATAAGAACAGACAAGTCCTTCGCAAGAGGACTCTGTACCTACCACCATGCGCCTCTCCCCGTTGTCGCCGTTCGTGCTCGCCGTCGCCTTAATACCACACGCCTCTGCCTGGGGCACCGTCGGTATGCGTCGTCGCTTCCAATGGGAAAAGTCTCAAACTCACCGTATCTTGTACAACAGGCCACGAAGTCGTCGCAACCATTGCACAAATGCACCTCCACCCAAGTGTAATGCCCAAACTCTGTGCCATCCTCGACTATGACGGAGAGTGCCACCTCGCACCTGTCGCTACCTGGGCCGACCGCATTCGTCGCGAGGCCAAGTACAGATGGACGGGACCGCTCCACTACATCAACGCCGTGGACGACTATCCGAGCGCTACTTGCGCTTTTCCAGGTCCTGGTGGCTGGCAAGGACGGACGCACATCAACGTCTTGAATGGAATCCGGAACACGACGACCGTGTTGCAGGAGTTCGAGGAACACCGCGCTAACGCCGGCGTCTCGTTCGATGAGACCGACGTGCCGGGATACGTCCAAGACGCGCTCAAGTTTTTGATCCATTTCATCGGCGACATGCACATGCCGCTCCACCTCACCGGACGTAACCGCGGTGGCAACGGCGACAAGGTCGCCTTTGACGGGCGAACCACGAGTGCGTTCATTCTCTTATCCTTGCTCAGCATGACTGTTGACCGGTACTATAGACCTCCATTCCGTATGGGATTCGCTTCTCATCTCTGAACGTCTCCGCACGCTCCCCCGAAACTATACCCACCCCTTGCCCCTCCCAGATGTCGAAGCTTATCTGCGAGGTACTATCTACGACCCTTATATCCGCCGTCTCGTCTGGGAAGGTATCCTTGGGAGATGGCAAGACGAACAGGACACGTGGCTTACATGCCCTGCGTCTGATTCCTCGACACCGCCTTTGTCTTCATCCCCACAACGACAACACCAGCTCGCATCCACGTGGCAGTCCGTCTTGTCGCTCTTCAACCTTGCATCGGCTAGTACAAGCACGGGCGAGGGGGGTCTCGGCGTGGACGACGATACCCTCTGTCCGTACGCGTGGGCCAAACCCATCCAGCAACTCAATTGCGAGTTCATCTTTCCCAAAGAACTCGACGACTTTGTGCCGCCTCACAGT
The DNA here is from genome assembly GCA_038093535.1 of Boletus reticulatus. Taxonomy (NCBI): domain Eukaryota; kingdom Fungi; phylum Basidiomycota; class Agaricomycetes; order Boletales; family Boletaceae; genus Boletus; species Boletus reticulatus. The sequence continues at coordinate 83,702 of JBBPSJ010000080.1, forward strand.
TCGTTCAACCTCGGTGACGAGGAATGCGCGTGTGGCGACGACGAGGACGCGCTCACGGCATTGGCGAGGAAACGCAAAAAGTCGCCCTACCTAGAGTTGTACACTCCTGATTATGCTGGAATGATCAAGGAGCGGTGGATCGTTGAGAAGCTGTTGACTCAGGGTGGTACTCGGCTCGCTGCCGTTCTTAACTGGATCTTTGCAGAACTCGACGAGGACGAGAGCAGGAGTGGCTATTTGACGCTGTAACTCTTATTTACACATCAGCTAGACATGATGTGTACACCACTATGTATTATCATTAGAGTATAGTCATACCGTCGAAAGAGGCGTCGAGTCAAAGTTGAAAACTAGGGGGGAGCGTGAAGTCATGGTGGTCTATATGCTCCAGGCTGCGGGTGAGAGTAAGAAAAAGGCAGCGGTGCATAAGGAACCTGCGGTGGGGGAGGCGCATACAGCCCAGTACTTGCGGTCGTGACGGGGCCTGGTAGGTGGCGGGACGTATGTGCCACTAGGGCCAGCCATACCAAGAGGTAACGTCGCGCGTGCGTATTGACCGGGAGATATAGTACCGCGTAGAGATCCTGGAGGTTAGTTCACATGTACAGCCCAGATGACTGTGCAAGTGGAACTGACACCAACGAAGGCGACATATGTCGTGGTCCTGTCCGACGACAGGTGCGTCATTCCAGCCACCGTTTTGTGCACGTGAAGGCGATCGTTTGAAAACTTGGGCCTTGTGGAGTTGGGCGGGACACGAGTGTGGGTGGGAATTAGCACCCATGGACAGATTCAGATGACGTGACTACAGGTTGATACATGCATGTTCATCGGAACACCAGAACCAATACTGTAACAAGACCATGCAATCAGTAACAAGTTCACATGGGTCGAAAACAGTCACAGAATCAGAAAAAAAAGTGGTCCATCACGAAAGATCGGACATATGCTTGTATATGATAGACATCATATCGAGATGAAACGCGCTCAGGAAACATGCTCACCTCATACTATAGATGTTGTGCTGCGATGAAAATGTTGTTAGCTAGGGTTCAAGAGAGGATAGAAAAAAAAATTCAGTTGGTGATGCATGTTCGAGCGAGGATCATTGGAGACCATCACCAACTCGGATGGAAAGTATCATCATGGAAAACAGACGGAAATCGTACTCACCATACCATCACCGTTACATGCAACGCGCAAAATGGCGTCCAAGGGATATGTACGGGACATTTCAACTCCGCCTGAATCGGGGTCAGAACGCTTGAACCCGGAGAGTTGAATGCCCTCGTCTCGATCTTCTTTATTTTATGCTGGTCGATCGGTGAGTACTTTTTGTGTATAATCATACATCTTCGTTGTCTACGATGAATCATTTCAATCAGTTCTGCTTCCGAAAGAGAGCTCGAATCTCTTGTGGACAACCTGATACCAAAACTCTCAATCCTGATTCCTTTTTTTTTTTGTCGTATCGTTATTGCTTGGTCCTGACAATGTTTCTCGTAGATATACTAATTGTCATCTACAACCTGTCCGGAAATCTGTGTCATAGGTAAGCAATTCGATGGACATCCTTTGTATATATTTCGGGACGAAAACAAAGTTCATCCATTCTTCGAGCTTACTCGGTCGTCGCGCTCCTGCGCGTGCCGCTCCTAGTCGAGTCATGCATCATTTGCCACGTGCTGTGGCAGTTGTGCTGGTACCGCGGGCTGTCGCGTGTCGAGGAACATGAGACCCTGGCTTTTCTGACTTTTGAATCAAGCATTGCTGAATACGTGCTGATGACTTGTAGTCTAAACAGGTGTATGGACGTTACATGCATGTACGTACTGAGAATGAACATAATACTCTCAGACCTTTGGCTGTAACGTGTGTTGGTTGGGCGACTGCCGACGATACTGGTAGTCCCAGCTGCAGGAGGGGGTCGATACATAAGAACCTTCAACTCGGTCTCAGCGCAGCTTAGATTCACATATGCCTCTGGTCGGACGCGGTCTCGAGAATGCCACATGGGGCCTTGGTGGGTTTGCGATCGCATAAGTATAAAAGCGTGTGTCGCTGCTGAGCTCGAAACGCATACATGACCAGCGGACGAATTTTCCATACGTTGTCGTTTCTCACAGGCCGCCACCGGGGTTATTAGGCTAAGCACTGACACGGGGTAAAACGGTAACCCACAAAGAAGCGTAACATCACTGAGGGCAAGTGCCACGACAACGCCAGAATTTACAAACGCAGAACGATACAATTGATACGATGGATCACATTACAGATGCAAGATGAAGATGTCTAACTAATACATATTGTCAGCTTTTCATACACAATTTCGTCATTTTTTTTTGGCACTCTTGATGGTGGCACGAAAGCCAACAGGCTAGGCGTCTCCAACGTCCCATGCCTTCTCCACGATCGCCATCTGTTGGAACCATTGAGCGTGGTCCATTTGCACCGCGTACATGTGCGGCTGGTTCAATCCCCTGAGCGCCTCGACGACCCACGTTTGACAGTTCCAGTCGGGTCTTCCCTGTTGGATCGGAATGAGAGACAAATGCGTCTCGAGAGAACCCAAGTAGCTCGGCGCAACCCATCCGACGAGATGGGAACCCCTCTCGTCTCGATCCCACTTGGAGTGACGGTTGTTGACCACCTGCTGGGTAAAGTATCCGGTCTGCAGACTGCCACCGATTTCGTAAAAGTTGCCGACACCGCGCCTGGTTGAAGTAGGGATGAAGATCGCCCAGTGGTGGAGTCGAGCACGGCCATCCGAGCGGTCACCTCGAGAGAACTGTACGATCCTAATCGGGAGGTGGCCTGCAGGGACCTGGATCCAAGGGTGCTGTCCGTGTAAAACAGGATACTCGGGTTTCGGTGTAGGTTCAAAGCTCGCGGCGTACGCTATAGGACAGAGAGCCAGAAGAAGTCAACGATACAAAATCGACAGAAGGGGACAGAGACTCACCGTTGTAAGCGGCCATCGAGTCGGGGGAATAACTGCTGGGCTGCATTGCGAAGATAGAACGTCAAATCTGGGGAGGTAGGAATGATCCTTCTACCGACCTTGGAGGGGCATCTTTATACCGAAGGATCGTCCAGCTTTGACCATCTCTTCGTGTGGTAAATGGTTGGGAGTGTGGACGCATTTCCTTTTGTTTTCAGTGTGCCGCTTTCTGTCGTCCGAGGGTGAGATGGACTGTTGACGCTTTGACGCTTTGTCGTAGAACGAATGACTTGCAACCGCGATGGTAGCCGAGGTATGGACGTCAGGGATGGTGTATCTTGTTTGCTAGAACCCAAAGGAGCGCAGCGGGAGGAGTGGAACAACCCGTCCATATGAGCCATCCCCCGGCATTTTTCATGTTCAATGTGGTAGTTGTCTCGAGTGGCGCAGATGTGGGGGGCGTCCGATGATCGCCAAACTGTCGCGAATTCGATTAGTAAAAGAAAAGAGGGTATATTATGCCTGACTGTGGATACCGCCGCACGTCGTGCGAGACACACTGTCCAGAAGAATATCCACTAGGTGGTAACAAACTTACCAATCATCATCAGCCACAGGCCCACAGTCCGCGTCGCTGCCGATGTCACTTGTATCACGCTCACGTAAGTTCATTATGTTGCGTTAGACCAAAGCGCACCATAACCCACCTACCGTAACCTGCAAGAGCTTTGTGTCGCGAGCCTAAGCACATACAGGTAGTTCATGTCCGCGGGCTAAGCCGAATGTATGGCGCCAAAACCGACTGGTTTCGTAGTCAGGGGGTAAATGCACGTTGCTTTGATGTTATACTCAATGGATTGCATCGCACAGTAGTCATACAACTTGTCGTTTTGATCGCGATGAGCAAAAACCTAGGAAGCGAGAAGCGGTGGTACAGTACCGGTTACCGCGGGAAATCCAGCGTCGTCCATGATTAACGACCCAATTGCAGACGAGGCCTGGATGATGGCTAGAGACAAAACCTGTATAACGTTCAGATCGACATGGTCCTCTCATACAACAAATGCAACTACCCTCGAGAAACTTGAGGTAACGGGTGACAGAAAGCAGGACGTATCAGAGCGTGAATTGGACAAGCGAAACTGACAAAGTTCCACCGCCATCCGTTCCGTAAATTGCGTTCACCTTTAGTACGGCTTATGACTGACTTCTGAAATCCGGTGATAATCAGGCCTCATATTCTGGCTCGAGCACAAGGATCCTGCGACAGAAGAGGTAAAAAGGGGCATCACACTGACTTCCTACACCCAGGCTCAGAAGGTGTGTAAATGGGTGCACGTACACAGACTCGGAGATTCACTTGCAGCGTCCGGTGAACAAGTTGAACTGTTCAGCGTCGCTTCGGTTCACCGATTTACTTTGTGGTATAAAAAGCGCTTTTCTCTTCAGAGACACCGCCAGTGTACCTGCATTTTTATTGTCCTTGCTCTTGATGCTTGAATCAGAGGTAGAACAACTCACAACTTGTACCGACCTTCAAGTTGGTACGTATGTAGAAAGTTCGGCTTCTGCCGGTGTTTTCTCATGACCTCTATGTGATCTGGGGCGGTAGACATGGCCCCGCTTAAACGCTTCCAAGCTGGCCCATCTGATGATGGCCTCGGCGTACTCGAGACCCCAAACACGACCACGATCGCTTGGGAACGCCTCCCACCGTCAACGACAACGCATGCATTGTCTGCAGTATTCCGCGTTTCAGGTCTCGTTCCGTACACGGGGCCGACTCGCCAATTTGCACGGCTACGACCTGGTACATACGGGCTCGCAGTCGTCCCATTCGTTTTAGAGGTCACTCGTATTTTCTCAATGCTCATACAACGACATTGTAAGTTTAGCAGGCTTGTCCCCCAAGTTACACGAGGCGTCGCCCGACATCTACATGCCCAGCACCGACACTTGGTCGATAGTTCTACCCCGCCCCGATCCCGAGCACGGGTTCCCAGGAGCCCGCCCAGTACACGTCTCGTCGCCTTTGTCACACATATAGACGCAACTCTGGAGCATATCCCTGTTGCACTGTTGTATTACGGCGGGAGGGACACCTCATTGGTCAGATACCGGACGAGGCGTGGCTGCTCAGTGCTCGTCGTCACGCCCACACCCACGTCCACATCAACCCCAAGGTTGGACTCGTGAAAACAATTGCGGGTACGTAGCGCGTCCCATCGTCCAATCGAGTACACTGATGCGTTCCCTGCGTCTGGTACCGCCCTGCTTGACACTCGCGGTTGGTTCCCCACGTCCGCAATGGAAAACCGAGGGTCATACTCACCGGGGGGATACCCTCGTCCAATGAACGGGGCGGACAATGCCTTTGAGCCAGCAAGTTGTGGCACCCCGAGAATACTGTACTTTTGAGATAGATGATGATGATACGACGAAATAACAATAATCTATCCGAACATTCAAAGACCTACATGGATGAACGGAACCCACTCGTTGAATGACACGTCCCCACTCTCTCGAAGACCTCCAATAGCTTCGTGCAGCGCCCATGCAGCCTCTCGATAATCCGGCCTCGTGCCATTCCGGAAAAGGTGCTCGTACACGTCCTTCGCCACGATCGGCGCAAGCTTGTCGCTGATCGACCACATTGTACCAATGACCCCAGCGTCACCCGCATACAACATTCCCGCTGCGATATGGACAGCCTCGTCGGAGAGACCCTCGTCACCTGTCGCCGTGTGACATGCAGGGAGAAAGGCAAGCCCACCACGGGACCGTGACAATCCGATGATGTCAGATATTTTTAAGCGGCGTTGATTGGCGAGACAAAGACCACTCTGAGTTGGATTTGTGGCATCTTGGATACCGTGGCACGCGAAATGAACCCAGTCCACATCCTTCATCAAGCCAAGTACTTCCTCCACAGTACCGACAGAAGATCGGAGGGTAGTGCACGCCGAAGGCGATTTTTCGACTACTTTGCTGATGTGTTCCAATTCAAGAGCTACACCAGGAAGGTGATTTTGGCCGTCGGAAGATGAAAAAAAGACCGACGAGGAGAAGACGAAGATCGCTGCTGTGTGCTACGCGGCGGTTGGATTGCACAAGAATGCTGAGCGTAGGGACATATGACGAGACAACAAAGTCGAATACTTTGTGTCCAGGTTGTGAATACTTGGCGTCATAAAGACCAGCAGCATGGATGGGAAGAAACACGAAAGGGCCTGTCGGACACCAAAAAATGCGTGATGGATTCCCAGATGTCTGTTCAGAGACCAAGATGAACGGATTTTGAATACGAGCGACATGACAACACGTACTGAAACAACCAATGCATCGATGACTGGTTCGACGACACATTTCCACAAGGGGGATAAGAAGGATTCCCAGGTGCCGCGGTCCCATCTGTCAATTTGGCCGGTCCTTTCAACGTGCGCGTGGCGAAGGAAACCCTTTAGGATGCCTTGGAGATCAATGGATTGCTGGAAAGAGAAGTTGGGGAGTGGGACGTGAATTACATGATCGACGGCGGAAAGAACAATCAATGCATCACATCGGTGTGGTGCAGCATTGAGGATAACGACTGGTCTGGAGTGTGCTGATGCACGGAGCTGAGAAAACTCTTTTGGGAGGAGGAATCGTTCGAAGCCGGGAAGACGTCGGATCTCCTGGAGCAACTTATCCCGCTCAATTGCGAGGCTACGCTGTCTGGTGGCCACATGTTGAGTGCTGTCGAAGAGCGTGGAGATGGATCCCACTGATTCAATGGCACTGGCATGGTCTGAGGCTGCAGGGAGTGACGGAGGTCCATGAGTCTGATCCTGAAGGGTGGAGAAAGACTTCTCGCGTGTGGCACCGGCATCATCTAACGCAGCAGACAGTTCCCGAAGTCTGTGGGCATGATCTGGATAAGCAGACGACAACTGCTCATAAGATCCGCGAAGCTGAAGGAGCTCCCCCCAAACAATGGAACGTCCTTGCTCGAGCCACTCCACAGCAAGTTCTGGGAATCCCGAGTCCAAAGCTGCAGCTGCAGCCTCGCGGACAGCATCGGCATCTCGCTTGAGTTCTGCGTAACGGTGTGTGAGGGAAAGGCCAATCCATGCAAGTTGGGGAAGGAGATGAATGGCAATAGAATGTGCACGGAGGAGAGAAGGATGGCGCATACGTCGAGCACATAATATCCAATTCCGTGATGCACGAAATCGAAAACTGATGAGGCCTATGGGAACAGATGCAGCATGGGAATACAGAGAAATTGCGTCCTCGAGATCGCTCGGCTCCCCGAGGCACTCGAAGCGAGCTTTGAAGGAGTCCCCGAGGTTGTTCAGCATGCGGGGTTTTTAAGGGTGGCAGTCAGAAGTGAGGACAACGGCATCCCTGTGTCTCGAAATCGCATCCTCGAGATCCCTCAGCTCCCTGAGGTGCTCGAAACGAGCTCTGAAGGAGAAACCCAGGTTGTTCAGCATGCCAAGCTTGTGAGGGTGACCATGAGGAATGAGGACAACAGCATCCCTATGTGTCGAAATCGCATCCTCGACATCCCTCAGCTCCCCAAGGCAGCGAAAGCGAGCTCCGAAGGAGTTCCCCAGGTTGTTCAGATGACCCGGCTTGTCAGGGTGACCATCAGGAGTGAGGTGAATGGCATTCTTGTGTGTCGAAATGGCATCCTCGACATCCCTCAGCTCCCCGAGGCGCAAGAAACGAGTGAATAAGGAGTTCCCCAGGTTGTTCAGCATACCAGGCTTGTGAGGGTGACCGTGAGGAGTGAGGACAACGGCATCCCTGTGTGTCGAAATCGCATCCTCGAGATCCCTCAGCTCCCCGAGGCGGTCGAAACGAGTGATGAAGGAGTTCCCCAGGTTGTTCAGACGAATCGGCTTGTCAGGGTGACCATTAGGGGTGAGGTAAACGGCATCCTTGAGTGTCGAAACCGCACCCCCGAGATCCCTCAGCTCTCCGAGGCGCAAGAAACGAGCGCTGAAGGAGAGACCCAGGTTGTTCAGAACACTCGGCTTGTCAGGGTGACCATCAGGGGTGAGGACAACAGCATCCCTGAGCGTCGAAATGGCATCCTCGAGATCCCTCAGCTCCCCGAGGCACTTGAAACGAGTGATGAAGGAGTTCCCCAGGTTGTTCAGATGACCCGGCTTGTCAGGGTGACCACCAGGGGTCAGGTGAACAACATCCTTGAGTGTCGAAATCGCATTCTCGACATCCCTCAGCTCCCCGAGGCGCTCGAACCGCCACAACAATGCCGTCCCAAGATTCCCTAGTCCTGCACGGTACCCATCGTACCAAATCGAAACAGATCTAACCAATGTTTGTAAAAGTGTGATTGCTCGTTCGAGGTCCGCTAGATCATCATATCGTTCGAACCGCTCCAACAGCGCGACACTTGAGATCCGAGGGTCCTCGTCTGTTAACCGCGAACTTGAATCCGTGTCTACTGGCGATTGGCCTCTTGCGTGGTCAGGGCGGGCTCTATGGCCAGCATATAATTGCTGCATGAAACACGCAGCTCGGTTTTCATGCCTATCAATGGAGCTGAGCTCTGATGCCTCATGCAGCAATGCCTCAACTCGTACTCCATCGACATCGTCCCTCTGCTTCTCGAATCGCGTCAAATACACCGCAGCCAGCTGAACCAATGTGGACGGTCGGTCAGTGTGGCCAACAGGACGCGCAGCAAGTGCATCGCGATACAAGCGAATGGGGATCTCGAGGGAAGCAACCATGTCCTCGGCCTGACAGAAGAAGAGTTTCGCCATAGCGAGGTTCGACTGAGCGGCCGCGCGACAAGGATGATCAACCGGACAAGTATCGAGTGCCCGCTCAAACTCTGCAATAGAACGCTCCAGGTCTCGTTTTCCCCCGTGCTTGCAGTAACGCAAGAGAGCGCTGTGGCCGTGGTTCGTTGCTTCTTCTACCACGTTGGGGGTATTTGTGGTCGACTATAGACATAAAATAATCAATACGGAGCATGTTGAGACAATTTGCCTGCTTACGCAAAGAGGACTGAGCACCCTCGACGCCAATGAATCGCTGCTCTCGTCATTACGCCGTTCGACAGTTATAACAATAGATGAGCACGGAGATACGTTGTTGCCATCCGTTGGGAAGAAAATAAACGCTGCCAAGGTGTGAGTACCGGGACGTTGTGCAAAATGCCATCCCACTCACGGATGTGTTTTTCACTGTGGTCTAATAGCTGTTTCACGGTGATTGTCACTTTTCGCAGCTGTTCACCAGCGCCCAACATGGGCTGAAATTCGAAAGATGCATGGACCTCTAGACAAACGGTTGCTGATGGATTTGACGAGCTAGGAATACTGTAAGCGTTAATCTACGTTGATGGAGGAGGAACTCACAGCGGGATCGGCCCGCTCCATTCGACGACATCATCCTTCAATGACGAAGGCTTGTTTTCGTTTCTCCATTCAAGACCGCTGTGATGCACCACGGTGTAAAAGCCGACGTGGAGTCGTCGAAGGCCAAGGGCGACACCTGTCGCTCGAAGACCTAGCTGTCATTCAGCCATGTTCGTAACCATGTGAAGATAGGCAATTCGTACTTGTAATGACAGAAGTTTCCTCCCTGCAGTGAAAATCTTGCCCCGTGCATTGGGCGTCAACGTCAGAAGCGCCGGGTGCCTGTATACTGTCCTGCAGGATAGGTCAGGCCGGCAAATCAGCAGCCAAGTCTGAAAAATCCACAGTTGGTACACGAAAGTGTGACGTTCTTGATTCAAGTCGAGGTCGTTTGTTTCTCGCGCAATCCTCAGCCAGGTTGTGTGTCGTCGCCTTTCCTGCGTTCGATTTGCTAGCCATGGCTACTTGGGCCGGGAAGATGAGCTACTGACATCAGCAAATAAAATAAAATCTTGCAAGGCCGTTCAAGGCCTTGCAAGGGTATGCCGGCTCTTGCAAGGCTCTTGCAGCTTCCTAGGGCTTGCAAGGAAATTCTCCCGTCCCAATGTGGCCTTGCAAGGCTATGCCAGCCCGAAGATCCTTGTGAGACCTTGCCAGCTGCGAGAGCCTTGCATTGTCTTACTAGCTCACTCTAGCTCGTTCGATGTACTGCAAGCCCCAGCAGGGCATCATAGAATTCGATCTCATGTACAAATACACACTGTAGACATAATAATACAAAGCATACGAGTCCGACGACCGAGTTGACCGTCTGAGATGTGTGCGAGCTCTCGTACGACGGCCAGGTTGAAGAGCGAGACTACTAACGAGGGGTTAGTAACGTAGAAAAACAAGTGGTGATGACTCACGAGATCAGAATCGTTTGCACGATTCTTGCGAGGGGGGTTCCGTTTCGTTCGCACTGTCGAAGCCTTTTTAGCCTTCTTCTGGGGTGGTGGGGCAATAGGATCATTGGTATTCTCGTCGGCAGCGCTGCTTTGGCCACGCTTCGGGGGAACGGTAAGCTGGCTCGTCTTGTCCCCATCGTCGTCTGTAAGTTCAGAAAGTGGGGAGTGAGCAGCATCCGATTCACGGTCAACTGTATCGTCAACATAGTTGATGTGATCGTGCCCGACGTTGTAATCGATTCCGTTGGCATCTCCATAGACGAGAGTACCGTTGCCGTCTTGTTCTTCTGGGTCACCCCAGTCTCGGAGGGTGGTCTTCTCACCGGCACCTCGAACCGCCGAGTTTCCCTTGGTTGCCCTCGGTTGAGGACGAGAGTCGGCACCATGACGTCCCGCGCTGAGTCGCATAGCTTTGGGCGTGGGCGAGTTAGGCAGCGCATATATGGACGTTACATACCGCTTGTATGATTTTCTGGAGTCGCAGAGGTGTGATGGTGTCGAGCTCACCACGTAAGCTTGGAACAAGTTTAAGAATCCCGTTATAGAATGTGAGGTGTCGCTCGTATGCCTCTGGGGTGCTGATATGTGTTGTTGCGAAAATGTCAGTTGCGTACAGTTTTTCATCAACGTTCCCACGCTTGTCCTGCTTGATGGCATTCGCTGGAACTGCAAATGGATCTAAGAGGGCGACCGCCTTCTTTCCAGCAATCCGATAGATCTCCATCCCATCGCCTCCATCATTAGTGGACCTAGAAGATTTAACATGGTGCAGATTAAGTGGATGTTACGTTGTTACTACTACCTTTTTGATTTTTTAGCACTATCTGCATTGACAAGAACATCGAGGAGGTCATCAGTCTTCTGCTTTTTGTTTTCGAGTTGTGTTTCGCTGGTGGACACAGGCTCAGAACCCTCACATGACATGATGGAGAGAGGAAGAGAGGAAAGGTGGGGGGATCTGTCACGATTTTCGGCTAGATAACGCCACTCGCTGTCAATAAGGCCAAACATCACATGACTCACCGCCCGCTCCTTTGAGGCTCTTATCAGACGCTGCTCACAGGCTACACTGGCTCCTCATCATGGATCGCATTCCCTGTCCATATTGTCATGTCCTGCTCCGCCCACGAGGTCTCTCGCTTCATGTCAATAAATGGTGCAAAGCCGGTGTTGCAAACATGGCTGATGCACTCGAGAGACGCGCCGCCGAGAACGTGTTCAAGAGGACATCGAGACACAAGGAGAGCCACACCGTGTGGAAAAACTGACTAGGGAGAGCTCGAACACCGCCGTGTAAAACGCTTCTATGCACGAACAAACAAGATCAAGTTTACCCATGGCATTACAAGGCAACAATACCGGGAGCGTTTACTCCGTAGGTTACAAGACATCGAACATCACCGTGGCCATGACAGTTCCAAGGGTGAAGAGGACGACATGCCTTTTTTGCATTTCGTTGATCAAGATCCGCTCCCGCGCTGCTCCCCCAATACCCATTATCAATCATCTGCCTCTCAACAATATTACTGGGACATCACTGCATGGTGCGGGAGGAATCGGGACGACCCTGCAGTAAAAAAACAGACCGGAGTTGTGGGGTTTTCATAATATCTACAGGATTTCCTGCCCAAGCTAAAAAATCACCTCCTATCATGTTTGATGGGCGATGAGTATGATGGAGATGAGACGGAGTTCACACCGCATCAACGGAACATGATTAGCTTCGTTCAAAACCGAATTTACCGTCACAAGGTCCTTCGGGTCAATTATACAACATACGATTTACGCCGAGCTCAGGACGCTCTCAACCCACGCACACACGCCGACATCATGGTTCTGGCACACGAGGACGAAAGCGAATCCCCGCATCCATACTGGTATGCCCGAATTATCGGAATTTTCCATGTGAATGTTCGCTATCAGACAAGGGTTAGGCGGGTGGATGTCCTTTGGGTACGATGGCTGGCACGGAGCATGGATACAACATCTATTTGGGCCACAAGACGTCTTCCGCGGGTTGGGTTCTATGACAGCGGTGATCCATCTGCATTTGGCTTCCTCGATCCCGAGTTGATCATTCGAGGTGTTCACCTCATCCCTGCATTCACGTACAGACAGACTTCAGGACTCTTGCCACATTCAATTGCTCGTCAGCCATCAGAAAACGACAAGGATTGGGAGTGGTACTACGTCAATATGTAAGTACAGGAAAATTTTGGTCCAAATTATTGCTCATAAAACTACGTAGTTTCGTTGATCGAGATATGTTCATGCGGTACCGTGGTGGTGCCGTGGGGCACAAGACAACATGGGAGGAAACCAAGTGCCTCCTCGATGATCGTGACGAGTTGGATAAGATTCCGTTTGAGCTGGAATGCGAGCGAGACTGGTATGCAAGACCAAGCAGCGACGTGGAGATGGATAGTGGAGACGATAGCGGAAACACAATGGAAGAGGTTGAAGAAGAGCACAGCGATGGCGGACGAAGTGACCCCGAGGAGCGTGAAGGTGACAAAAGTGATGGCGGCAGCGACGACAGTAACCCGACGGATGATGTGGCAATTGATTTGGGGATATCTGCTTCGCTAGCGGATGATGAGCTCCTGGACGAAATGGAAGAATTCGGGTATACGGGATTAGACCAGGTTGTAGAGGAGGATGAGGAGCCGGATTACCTCGGAGAAGACAGTCTTGGTGCAGAGGATGGCGAATATGCGGATTGGGATGACTTGGAGCCTCTAGCATATTTGTAAGTAGAGTCGGAAACGTGATATCTCATACAAGTTGACCTTGCATGGACCGGCCGGGCCTTACAAGACGGGGCCGACGGGGTGTGGAGGTCGTGGGGACCTCGCATGGACTGGCAAGGCCTTGTAAGACGGGGCCGACGGTCGTGGGAATCTTGCAAGCCCTAGCAAGATTTTATTTATTTTGCTGATGGCCTGAGGGACGCAACCATGGCATGCCTGGTGTGGTTTGAGTCCAACCTCGCTTCCACAGCACCACAGCACCACAGTTCTTCACCATTTTAGCCATGGTTACCTGTGCATGCTTTGCAGGTGACATGCTTCTGAGTGGAGTGCTGTGGTAGTAAATGAAATGACCTCCGAAGGTCAACATCAGGCTCGGCTTGAAGTTCTGGTGCACGTCAGTTTACATCTCCCATGGGCCGAGTCTCTCATCGATGACCTCGCCGCACCCGGCGCCCGGCGCCCAACTCGTCCTATTCGTTCTTCTGTTTTCTCAATAGTATGCTCATGCGACACAGGAGTGCATCCCCGTCGCACTGTTGCATCACGGAGAGATCTGGGATGCCTCATTGCTCGGACACGCTGGGGCTGGCGTCTGCCACCGAAATCCAGTCTGACGCAACAAATTGTTCATTCATCACCATGCACATTAAAAGTCCCATCTCCCCGAAATCGTGAACATAACCACGTCCGCCGACCACATTGCGATTACCAACAAGTGCCAGCTGCAAGTAGAACGGAAAGAGGAAGAACCAGCTTGATCCTCGGTTATCTAGTATCTGTATCTTAATTGTTCGAATCCCCAACCTAGAGCAGAAGATAGCACTTCGCCTCCACTGACATAACCCGTGACGTCGGGACGACGATATCTCCAACCTGCTGATCGCGACAGTTGCGAGTCCACTCCCCATCAACCAGATAGGTAACAGTCACCACAGTCGCATGTTACTTTCAACTCGCTATCCGACGCATACTCTGGCTGTGGGAAGAAGTATGAGAAAAACCCGCGCTCGACCTCGATCCAATCTGGATAAACATTATCAAACCCACCAGACGACCTTTGGCTTTCTGCGCATCGCGAGTGAAATCGACTATTTCAACGGACGTTTGGTGCTTCGATCGACGGGAGAAAAACACCGTCCCTCCAAAGGTATCCAAAGGAACGAGTTCGCTCTCAGGGAAGCAGCGATCGAGCACAGAGTACTTGAACGAAAACGACCCCGGCCCGCGATAGTCGATGGCGAATACGAGCGGGTGTTTACCCATCCTGAGGGTTACGCCACATGCGTGCTGCCTGTCCACCCCAATACAGAGAGACGTCACGAGGTATCTGGCGAACGCGAAACCCGTGAGCGAAATACTTCCATCGGGTTTGAGGAAAACCTCCACGATCTCCAGTCTATCACCGTCTATAAAACTATTCAATCCACACAGAGTGAACGATGTCTCCCCACTCTCCGAGTCTGTAGGGGATTCATGGATGACGGCACATTGACGCAGCTTTGGGCCATAAATGATTCCACTTTGATGCGAAGGATAGATAATGTCGCTTTCAGGTGTCCCATGGGTAGTCGGCAAAGGGAAGCATTCCACCTTGAATCGAACCTTGTGTCTGTTGCTAAACTCCATGATCCTGATCAAGTGCGATTTGGTGGCGAGGAAAAACGTAATGGTTTGCACCGGATTAAACGGCTGGTGGAATACACATATAGTCAGCTTGACTAAAAGCTAATCAGCAATGAATATAAATACTTACCGCGCCATGAGTTGGGGGTGGAATATGATATCGACGCAGAGTATCAATATCCATGATGACAAGTCGCCCAGATGATTCCCAATCCGATGAGCACTCGCCAATGTTTACCACAAGAAGACGGTGATACAACCTGACATCTACATGGTCAGCCCACCCTTCGACTATGGTCGGTTTGGAGGTGAGAACGGTCTGAATCGTGCAAGGTTCCTCTTGATCCATGAGAATCTTTGCGATGGTACTACGATCCTTGAGCGCGTCGAATCTTCACCATGTCAAGGACACTTACAACGAGTCGTTAAAAAGAAGCACTGCGAATGCTAGGACACCACCTTCTCGTACGCTCCCGACGCTGAATACACGGAGAATGGGACGATTTGCACAGTCATCAAATAGTGTCTTGACAGAGTCGGGAATATTGCTACTTCGTGAGTCGTAGCAAACGAGAGTTGACCCCTCCGCAACAAGGAGCCACCTTCCCAAAAGCACGGAAAAGGTTACGTCGCATCCGAAACTCATAGAGCGAGTGTGGAGAATCTCGGGGCAGCTCGACGACGACGGCCACACCGAATGGAGTCTTTCCGCTCGCAATAGGAGGTCGACGAGATACGAGGTGGACTGCCAGTCGTAGGGGCCTGGGGGTAGAAGGAAGCCAGGTCGCATGTATAATTTCCTCCAGACACCAGGATCGCTCAGCAAGTATCGGAGGGACCTAGAAGCCTTGAATAAAGTAGAGAAGATGTCGGCAAAGTCGAGATTAAAGAGAGGGACGCACGGTACTCAGAGCTATCAAATCCTGTACGGATAGGTGATCTGCGAAGAGATGCAGGATGTCGAGCGGTATGCCTTCCAGACGTTCAAGCTTGCGACCCCAGAAGTCGTCGTGAGAGAGCGTGAGATGAGCCATTCCACGACGAGGCAGCAGAGAGGGTTCAAAGCGAGTGTGTCGTCCGCCCTTGTAGGTCCGGCTTAAATAACCCTTCGACTCGAATCTGGACCACGCTCTGTCAGTAGCCTAGCAAAGAGCCGCGTCACCATCGGTGCGCTCCACGTCGAGCTACTTACCACAGTCCTTCAATGAATCGACTTGTTGGTTGCTGGCCGCAGTTAGCCCCTGTAGGACTATTTTGGAGACCTGTGGTTTGGAATTGAATGTCGAATGCGCGTAATAAGCCAAGAGTATGAAGAAGACGTACCGAGAGTAGCGAACAACGATACTTATGCAGGTTGTCGTGAGACTCCCGCTGGTGAGGTTGCAATGGTTCGTCGGGCCGATGTTGAATTCATGTGCGAAAACAGCTATGTACGTACGAAAAGACTCTCATGGTGAATACCGAATCACTCCCTGCCTGCGCAAATTAGTCTTCAATTTAGTAAAGGAAACACCACAGAAAAATATGACAAACTTGGCCCACAGATGGATGTACGAGTGAAACTGCCAGGTAAAGTAGTCGTGTGTACTCACCGACTCCGAGCCGAGCTGAGTGGGAAAACCCAACCTTCCGGTCTCGACGTGCTTGTAGACGTCATCGAGCGAAGAGCAAATCGTCAGTTCAGTGGTCTAATGGTTATGATTTCTGTCTCACACACAGAAGGTTCGGAGTTCGATCCTCCGCTGAACTATTTCTTTTTTCTTGTCTTGCACCAGAACATTTCTCGCCAACTTGTGGAGGTGTGTATGCACATCAGGGCCGAGTAACCTGATTCTCATCCCGGTGAACAGCTTCAGAGTACCCCGTGTCGTGCAATGAAGGATGTGGCACTTTCTATTGCGTACGAGCCCAGCACGTTCATGTTGGACACATATCTGACCCTTGCGCATAGAATGATATCTGATTTCTTCTACCCCAACGTGGGCGGGGTAGAAAACCACATATACATGCTCAGCGCCAACCTTATCCGTCGAGGCCACAAAGTTATCGTCATCACGCACAGCCATCCTCCGGACCGCGTCGGCGTGCGCTGGCTGCTACCCTCGCTCAAGGTATACTACGTTCCCTTTATGACCATCGCTTCGTCAGCCACTTTGCCAAACTATTTCACTTTTCTCCCCTACTTTCGGACGATCATCGTTCGGGAGCATATCCAACTCATCCATGCCCATGCGAGTCTCTCGTCTCTGGGCCAAGAAGGCATCCTGCATGCCCACTTTTTCGGCGTTCGTACGGTGTTTACGGATCATAGCCTGTTTGGATTCGAAGATGCGGCGAGCATCTTGACCAA
Organism: Boletus reticulatus; assembly: GCA_038093535.1. Taxonomy (NCBI): domain Eukaryota; kingdom Fungi; phylum Basidiomycota; class Agaricomycetes; order Boletales; family Boletaceae; genus Boletus; species Boletus reticulatus. Next base: position 100,693 of record JBBPSJ010000080.1, read on the forward strand.
CAAGCTCTTGGCAGCCGCACTCAAAAATGTGGACGCCGTGATTTGCGTCTCGCATACAGGGTAAGTCCGATAAAATGGGGGTTGCTAAAGCTAAACAATGAGCGCGACAGACGCGAGAATACCGTGCTTCGCGGTCAATTGTTTGAGCCGTCGGAAGAGGACCTTTCGCTGTCTGTCGTGCGATCGAGTGTATACACCATCCCGAACGCACTGGTCGCAGAACAGTTTATCCCATCACCCCGGCCACAACCGCTGGAGACCAGTAAGTCTACCATTCTCCTGGTACTTCGCGAGACCGAGAACACCAACGACGATAGTCAATATTGTTGTTATCTCGCGCCTGGCTTATCGCAAGGGTATCGATCTCCTCGTAGCCACTGCACCTCGTATATGCGCTGCCTTTCCAAACGTCAACTTCATCGTAGGTGAGTCAGATGACGTAGTGCGTTTGAAGTTCACTCAACTCCACAATGTCCAAACCAGGCGGAGACGGCCCAAAACTGAATGACTTGCTCCAAGTGCGCGAGCGTCATTTCCTCCAAGACCGGATCGAACTTCTTGGACCCGTTCGACACCGCGACGTGCGCGACGTGAGTTCCCTACCCCAATTGCCATTGTCATTTCCCGAACGCCAGCGCCTCACTAGGTCCTCATTCGCGGCTCCGTCTTCCTCAACACATCCCTCACCGAAGCATTCGGCATCGCCATCCTCGAAGCGGCATGTACAGGCCTCTACGTTGTCTCCACCCGGGTCGGCGGTGTCCCCGAGATCCTCCCTCAAGACATGATCTCGTTTGCGAATCCCGATGAAGACGGTGCGCTTTCTCCTTTCCCTGTTCTTCCTCCCCTTGCCTTTTTTTTGCAAGGAGCGCACCGTTTCACGCACGCCAACACTGACCACTCATACATAGACGTCTTCCGCGCGCTCTCCGAAGCGATCGACATCGTCACCCGAGGCACACACAACCCCCTCGAAGCCCATGCACGCGTCACACGTTTCTACGACTGGGCACACATTGCCGAACGCACCGAGGCGGTATACGACGCTGTCGTACGATCAGAACCAATCGATTTCGAGACACGCGTGAGACGGTGTGTCGTGTGTCTCTGCGCGCGCGCGCGTCATTGGCTAACTGGTCGTTTGGACAGAACAATGTCGTTGGGCCCGTTTGCGGGGCTCATCTACACTATCATCCTCGTCGTCGACTGTCTCTTCTTTTTCTTTTTGGAGTGGTGGATGCCTAGACACGACATGGATTTCGTACGGGAACATTGGAAACCCGACGTATTTGCCGAGTTTGCGCACGAGGCGCAGAATTCAGGTGAGGAAGCTCCACGGACGGACACGTAGACACTTGGACTTGAGATTTGTCGATTGTCCAAACGAAACAAATACGAGAAATAATGACTAAAGATTGAGCTACGACTGGAAGGATGGTTGTAGTATGCCAAGACGAAACATAGGGTTTTTAAAATGACCTGCAATAGAGGAGCATAACGCGTGTACACGAATCAAGAATTAAACTCATTCTCAACCTCTGCCCTTGCGGACTTTGGTCCCCCGCCGCCTCACTCTCTTTGACCCATCGTAATCATTACCTTCTGCATCAAAAAGGAAATCGGCAGCCAACATTTCCTCTCTGTCCCGCTTGGACGGCAGCTGAACACGGTCGCGGAGGGAAGGCATGTTGTTATGACCCCCTTCGTCCAGCGTCAGGCGATCCAACAAGGATGCACCCGCTCCGACTCCATATCCCACACAGCGGTCGTCTTCGGGGTAGCGGCGCCGCTCGGGTGACACAGAGTCGTAGCGCCCTCTGCTGTTTCCTCGCAGAGGTTCTGCACGATTATGCTCGCGATCATCACCTCTATCTCGCTTGGATCCCCTTCCAGACCTGGTTCGTCCAAGCACGCTAAGTGGTCGAGGGGGCAAGCCGTTGGCTTGGAGCATGAACGCGCGTTCAGGGTGCATAGGAGGGGGTGCACGTTCACGATCCTCGTTATGAACAACAGGGGGTGGAGGCCGGGTAACATGATGATCAGCCTCAGAGTCACGAAGGTTTGCACGAATACGATCTGGACTGTACGTAGCCCGGTTGTCCCAAGGAGCAGGGGGGGGCTCGGAAGGATAAGTGTCCATTGCACGTTTCCGAGACAGAGGAGAGGGTGGACCGGGACGTGCCGGAGCTTCAGGGTTCATCTCGTTACTCCGAAGCTGAGGGCTTCGCGCATTGGGAGGGTGAAGTGGCTTAGTGGCGTCTCCCGAACGGAGTCGATATCCGCGAGGCGGACTTGCAGGCCGTGGAGGTAAATGAGCGGGACGGTCGGGCGGTATTGCCACATCTTTGGCTGATGTCATTGAGGACTCTCGCGAAGGTGGAGGTGGCGTAGCACGCGACGAACCCTCTGGAGCCTGTTCAGAAAGAGCGCTCTCTGAGAACATGTTCATCTGCGATTGCAGGGGCTCAGTATTTTCCTTTACAATAGGCGGCCCAAATCGTGACTTGAAGAAAAAGAAAAGTTCGGGTCAGATGGACCATCGAGTAGTGGTGGATAAAGTAAACTCACGATTCCCAACGCGACCCGCGAGGGACGGGTTGGCGGTGCTGGCGCTGGCGCTGGCGGTTCGGCCGGAGGTAGAGTACGTGGATTACTCGGCTGTTCACGAGACGTGTCAGTCAACTAGTGATCAAACTAGCGTAGATGCTTACAGGAGACCGATGAACATCTTCACGCCTTGCTGGCTCCATGAGTGCACCGCCAGGACCATCAAGATGGGGCTGAGATAATGCATGAAATCACCGCGACAAGCGTGACTGTAAAACTTACAGGCCGTTCATGATCCTTGTTAACGCGATCGCGTCTTGGGGCAACAGGATCACCATTACTTCCAGGTGTGGTCGCGGGAACGCGGTGAGAACCGCTCGGTAACGGAGGTGGGACATTGTTTGCAAACTTGTTCCTGGCGCCAATGGGTATGTTGTTTGTCCCTGACAGTTTGACGTTGGATCCAGATGGAGGCGGTCTTGTCTCTACACTACGATTTGGTTCCTTCTGCTGTTAGACGTACTTTAGTCTGTGTTATACATGGCCAATAGTAGAGACTTGCTTGAGAAATAGTTTGATCAGCGGAATGACGTTCTGGTACTGGCCGATCTCTTGCAGGAAAACGAGAAGAATTATCAACCGCGGAACGGTATCTTGAATCTATCACCTCCCGGGCTTCACGGATACCTGATGTATGCGAAAGTCAGACATAAGATGAGCAGAGGAACGAGATATACCTCTTGGCGGACCATCATTATCAGAGTTTAGCATGGCCCTCGGATACCTTGGTACCTCATCCTGCAGAGCTAATCGCCGATGTATCTGTTTTGTTGGTGGATCAGACAACCTAGGCGGAGGTGCGTCATCAACATCCGTTGCAACATCATGGACACGGCTTTTTGACGACTCATGCGTATTGCGTAAATCCGATTGCGGGGGTCCGTTTGCTTGTGGTTTGGACCAGCGAGGACGCACGCGGTCGTAATCACCTCGCTCAGAGGGGGGAGGTCGAAATTGGGGTTGAGGCGGTGGTGAGGGGCTTCGTCGAACCGAGTCGCGAAGCGTGTCATCTGGAACTACCCGACCCGTATGCCGGTTGTCAGGCACCAGCACCTGAGCTGGACCAGTAGGTCCCGAATGATAACTTCCGCCACGTTGCGTAGGAGCTGAACGTGTACCCGGGGGGAACGTCTCATCTTGAGGAGGCAAAGGGGTTCTTTTCCTTGATACTGGCCCTGGATATCGGAGGAAATACGATGAAAGAAGTAAATCGCATATACACGAGTCGGAGTTGACATGAGGATGGGTTGTATAGGATGGCTCAAAGACGTACGTTGTGCATCTGACGCAGGACGGGTGGGGATGTCGTCGTCCCCGCGAATGCCTGACACTGAGCGCGGGCTTGGAATGTCGTCAACGTAACGAATACCGCGAGAGACATCGTCTGGGCGGGCCCGCCGCATGCCGACTTCGCGCGAGTCAGAATGTCGATGACCGCGCTGAGCGGGAGTATCACCTTGCGAGAAACGGCTCTTTCTTCCAGCGGAGGGAGCATCCGAAACCGAGTGAGATGCCTTGATCGAGGACTGTGGGGTGGTATTCGCGGATTCCTGTGAGCCACGTGGATAGGAGGCAGGTGACCTTGGCCCTAAAGAATAAAGGTACGAAGAGGCATGCAAAGGGGAGTACAAAGAGAAGATAAATGGCAAAAGGGGAGAAGACAGGGTTCCATGATGAGCGTCCGTGTGTCCATGCGAGGAAGTCGAACAAAAAGGAACAAGATATCGTATGGCGCAGCTCGACTCCCAAGGCTTCGCGAGACGTCTGCGAGATGCTTTGTCCTCCACCTCGGGAGGAGCAAATGCGCCGAGTACGAGAGGGAGAGGTGGGGGGAGGGGAGGAGGCGGACAACGTACTTGTAGTCGATGACCTTTCTGTGTCTCGTGGTAGATTACGGCGCTCAGTCTCTGAAGGAGGTGGATCATCACGGTGTCTACGTTCCCTTGTGCGTTCGTGTGGCACATTGTCATGCGCAACACGGACGCGATCTTGAGCGGACGCAACTACAGGAGCTTCACGGTGAGAATGTTGCGAGCCATCACGATCACCATAGGAGTCATTAGGGGACGGAAGGCGACGAGGTGGCGGTGTGGAATCCCTATCTCTTGCACGGGGAGACGGAGGCGAAGGCCGAGTGTTCCTGTGGTCGGGGGAGTACGAGTCTGGAACGTAGGAATCGACGCGCTGAGACGATCGACTGGGTCGCTCTTCTCGCCGACCAGACTCTCCAGGACGATAATGGCGATCGTCGTAGGACATGTCACCACTATCTGCGCGACCTAGACGTGGGATTAGAGCTTCACTATTCCTGGTAGACAGAGGTTTGTCAAGAGGGTCATCACGGCGATCAGACCGTTCTCCGCGTTTTTCACGAGTGGAAGGGGCGCTAGGACGAGTCCAAGTGGACTCTTGGGTGTGTATGTTATAATAGTAAACACCGCGACCGCTTCTTGGATATTTGACCTCCCAGCCGGGTGGCAGCGGGTCATTGTAATCATGACCGCTAGCTTTTGAGTCTGCGCCATTCCATTTGTCACGGTCGGCACGACTAGCCATGGCTGTAGCTTCAATGATAGACGGGTGAGAAGGATGGACGAACGGCACACTAGAGACGACCGGCTTGGGCGGCAGAGCGTGCACGAGAGGTCCAAATGTATGCGTGCGACGGGCCAACGAAGAGTGGTCACCGGAGCCTGAGTGTTGAGAGGACTGCTCTTGTGGCTGGAGTAGGTCTGGGGAGTCGCTGCGAGCCCTTGGGTGATCTTGTTTTGGCTGGCGAACGCTTTTGGTTGGCGAATGGGCGCGGTGCACCGTGTCCTGTGGAACACGAGACTGGTAAGTCAAAAACTCATCCTCCTCGTCACCACCGAGCGACACTGCGTCCTCTGCGTCGTCCATGTCAAAGGTGCGCTTGTCGCTGCTATGCACGGCGACCCCGGGTTCTTCTTCGTGGCCCCAGTCGAGCACCTCATTGTCGTCTTCCATGGCGGTCGCTGTCTAGCAATGAAGGAAACGACGAGGAGACGCATCCCAAGAAAGAGTGCGCCGATTGAATAATTCACACCCCGACACAATGCCGGTGGTGTGCCGTGATTCGCTGGTCATGTAAAGATGGCCATCCTCCCGCTGACCTCGCCCGCGTACCCGACGCACTCCTCGCCGACGTCGTCCAATGTCGCCCTCTCCAGTCGCGTACCGCTCATATTCCGCAGACTCCATCGATTCCAACAGATGGTCGGTCGCATCGTTGCTGTATACGCTCGTGCTCATGTTCGTCAGGATTTCGAGCTAGCCCTATGGCAGTTGTCATATTTATGTCTCGCCCCAAGAAGAGTGTGAGTCGTCCTGGCCCCAGCATCGCACGCCATTGACCATGGCACAGGTATCGCAATGTATATTACCACAAACGTGAGCCCAGCTTGCGTCATTGGTGCTCCCTATGACCGCGTTTGCAGAGACAAAAAATACCTGGGCAAGAGACGACCCAGCCATACTCATTCTCCTTTTTGGTTGCCTCTTTGGTATGCACGCCTTTTCGCCCTTATTTCCAAGCATGCCAACTATTCTTTACAGTCGCAGCCATGGGTTGGTCTGTGGTGTATTCCTACACATTGCTAGACGCGGTGAAACTGGCATTCGTCATGATTCTGCGTGATTTTCTGCTCGTGGGGGTGGTCGTTGCAACTCTGCTTCGGTAGGGCTCCTTCGTACACTCGTTGACATGCATTGACGTGGCTCCCGCCAGCCTCTTTGCCAACAAAGTCCTTTTGTCGCCTTCCTCTCATTCGTCTCTAACCGACTCGTCGGTCGAATGGGCGTATGCCTTTGACGTCCACACAAATTCATTCTTCCCTCTTTATCTCACACTCTATGTCGCACAACTAATTCTGCTTCCCATTATCACAAAGGACAAGTGGGTCTGCCTATTGGTCGGCAACACCCTCTACCTCGCAGGGTAAGGGATCTCTACCTCGACGCGTACCCGCGACCCTAACCCATTTTCAGATTCGCACAGTACATCTACGGGGTGTACCTCGGACTGAGCGGTAAGCCAATCTTATCATTCCATTTAGCGCCAACTAATCGCAGCAGCGTTGCCGTTTTTGATACGTGCGGAGATCCTTCTTGCTCCGCTATTACCGCTATTTGCCAGTTATGTCGTGTCTCTGCTCGGGTTCAATATCGCCATCTATGTTCTGAGAGCGTACTTTGGTTAGACAGCGTTGCTCGGGATGTATCTTGGTTAGTTGTAGCCATGTAAAGACCCTTTTGTTGCCCTGCCATCTCGCCAAGTGAGCCATCATTTGAACCCCGCCACATTTACGCAAACACCTCGTTGAACGCCTCCTTCGTGTCCGCCGTCCCAGCACCGAGCACGCCGTCGAAGACAATGCCCATCACTCAAGCTCACGTCGACAGGGCTATCGAACAGATAGAACATCGCAGACGGCCATCCAACGTCGACTTTACCCAGCACGTCCTCGAAGACGGCAACGTTATAAGCACCCAGGAACGGGTAATCAAAGATGTGCGTCTTTGTTCGTCGTGCACCCTCCCCGCAGTTTACATCCCCCCTTCCCAGGTGCAAGCTCCAGCGATGAATATCCCGACGGACGCTCAGTTTTTCTCAAAACACGATCCCTCCAAACCGGACATCGCGTTCCTCAAAAATCACTTTTACAGAGAAGGACGGATAAGCGAGGATCACGCGATGTGGATCATCGAAAAGGCGACAGCAGTGCTTCGGGCCGAGCCCAACGTCCTCCAAGTCGATGCCCCGATCACAGGTCAGTCATGCCCGTCTTCGCTTGAAGCTACACTGATGATGTGACAGTCTGTGGTGATATCCATGGACAATATGTGCGTGTGCGGGCTTCGTTTATTCAGCGCCGTCAATTGACAATGGCGTTGTAATAGTATGACCTCATGAAACTTTTCGAAGTAGGTGGGAGCCCTGCTGATACCAGGTACCTGTTTCTCGGGGACTACGTCGACAGAGGATACTTTAGCATCGAGGTGAATCCTGCCACTTTGACTCTTTCCTGCCAAGTCACTGATGACCTCTAAAAGTGCGTGCTGTACTTGTGGTCATTGAAAATATGGTATCCCGACACGCTTTTCCTCCTTCGTGGAAACCACGAGTGCCGGCATCTGACGGACTACTTTACGTTCAAACTTGAATGTCCGTCGTGCTTCCGTTCGCTATCTCGACATGAAACGCTGACCTGCTGTGTTCTGGACCAGGCAAACACAAGTATTCCGAACGCATCTATGATGCCTGTATGGACTCGTTTTGTGCGCTGCCGCTCGCTGCCATCATGAACAAACAATTTTTATGCATACACGGCGGTCTATCGCCCGAGCTGACGACGATGGACGATATTCGTGCAGTAAGTCCGTTCCCATCACCGCCTGAGGCGTACACTTGACGGATGGCCCTAGCTTGATCGATTCCGGGAACCGCCTACACACGGATTGATGTGTGACATTCTGTGGTCGGACCCCGTCGAAGATTTCGGACAAGAAAAAATGAATGAAAGTTTTGTGCATAACCACGTGCGGGGATGCTCGTATTTTTTTACGTGCGCTTTACTCCATGAAGGGACGATGGCATATACTCACCTCGTTGACAGGTATCAGGCTGCGTGTCAGTTCCTGGAACGTAATAACCTGCTTTCGATCATCCGTGCACACGAGGCTCAGGATGCAGGGTGCGTCCGTGCATAGAGTTCCTCAGAGTTGTTAATCATCTCAGGAACCTGTATCCAGTTACCGGATGTATCGCAAGACCAAGACGACCGGCTTCCCTTCTGTCATGACGATCTTTTCCGCACCAAACTATCTCGACGTTTACAACAACAAAGCTGCCGTTCTCAAATATGAGAGCAACGTGATGAATATTCGCCAGTTTAATTGTACCCCTCACCCGTATTGGCTACCCAACTTTATGGATGTATTTACTTGGAGTTTACCGTTCGTCGGGGAGAAGAGTGTGTTGAAATTCCTCGTCTTTTGCGTATAGGCGCTGATCATGTGACAGTCACGGACATGCTGGTTGCTGTCCTTAATTCTTGCAGCAAGGAAGAACTTGAGGAATCTGACGAAGAAATCTTACCACAGCCACCACATCCTGAAGACTCCGTTGAGCGGAGAAAAATTATCAAGAACAAGATTCTTGCTGTTGGGCGCATGGCACGCGTCTTTGCACTTCTTCGGTTCGTAGCGTCGTTTCATGTGTCGCAATCCTTGTGCAGTGTGACTCAACTGCGTTTAACCTGACAGAGAAGAGTCAGAGAAGGTGGGAGAGTTGAAGAGTATAACTGGATCCGCCAAATTGCCATATGGAACACTCGCGCTGGGTACAGAAGGTATCAAGGATGCCATTTCGGGATTCGAGGACGCGTACGTCTCTCCTCGTTCTATCCGAATTCGCTCGCTCATCCTCGCTTAGACGAAAATCGGATATCGAAAACGAACGACTTCCGCCCGAACTGTTCGACGCGGAAGAAGCCAAGGCGTTCCTCGCCCAACACGCGCACTCCCAATCCCTTCCCGAGACACCGTTGGCAGGCGACCTCTCGTTTTCTTCTTCTGGGTCTATCGAAGCAAGCATCGAAGCGGCGCTGTCGTCTGCCTCGCTCGCATCCTCGCAGAGCAATTCGAGCATAGGTGGGCCGTCGACGCCTACCTCGCCGACGTCGTCACCGAGCAAGATGCCATTCCGGGGCCGTCATGGACGCCAAGCGAGTTTGGGAACGACGTGGACCAGTCCATCGACACGGAGACGGAGTCTGGAGAGTACGATTTCGATGATTCAGGAGGCGTTGGATGGCAAGGATTTGGAGGCGCTTGCCAGTGTGAGCGAGGTTGAAAAGGGGTCTGGGTAGTGGACGGACGTGTAGATTATGGTCACTTGGTGTTTTGTGACGCGGACTCGTTTTTTTATCCTTCTTTTCAGATCTGGATGGTATCGTATCGAGTGACATCAAGTCTGCATAGCGGATGGATGGTTCGTTTGATGCCAACCATTGGCCATGTCCAAGAGCGCTGACACACGTGCACCGCTAGAGACTCGGCGACATCAACACCGTGGACGACCATCCGAACGCTACCCGTACGGCCATTTTGCCAGAATTCGAAGGACTCGGTGCTCGTTCGGACATCCTGTCTGATGCCGACATTGCAACGCTACTAGCATTACATCCCAGACGCAAAGACATTTCGTCGAGGACATGCACATGCTATTTCACCACTCCCGACGCAACGGCGACAAGGTTGCTCGAGCGCGCTTTTCACAACGTCCTTTTATTCAGCATATGTAGTCATGATCACCGACGGGACTGTACCACGCGCATATTCCGTGTGAGGTACGCTTCTCATCTCAGAACGTCTCCGCGTGCTCCCCCGACCTGCGAGATGGTATCTACGATCCTACCCGAACACCAGCTCAAGTCCATGTGGCAGTCCGTCTTAGCCCCATTCAGGCATGGGCTCAGGTGAAGAAGAGGGCGAAGACGGTCTCTCTGTCCATATGTCGGGACGAGACCCCATCCGCCAACTCAACTACGAGTTGTTAGCTTTCCCAAAGACCTCGATGGCGCGCTACCGCTTTGTCTCTGCCATCTGCATCAAACCTCGACTCGCAGGATGAATGAACGCATAGCGACGGCGATGAGGGTGTAGGCGACAATCGCCTGTAACCGGATCTTTGCAGAGTTCAGCAAGGAAAAGATCAGGGTCCAAAGGTCATTTAACACTGTAATCGTGTTGTTTACACACTTATCACCTTGAGCTAGACGGGATGTGTTTGGAGTACACACCATCACCGAATCAGTATGCAGATCTACTAGGCTTGAACCGCGACGAATCCAAGCATATGCGTTCGACTCTGCATGTTTGACGAATACTAGTGTGGGTTCGTTTAAACTGGCAAGGGAATTGCTAGATCGTCTATTCCGCGGCATCGACGGTCCATGGGACCATGAGCTGCGCGCTGCGACTCGATTCAATGGATTGGTCGATCACCACACTCCTTGACGGGATTAAACTCTTCAAGAAAGAATGGGGGCTCGTGCAGAGATCGAACGTGCAGTATTTCTCCACTGGATGACATGTTACCCCTCGGGCCTCCATGAGTGTACCGGGGACATCACCAGGTTGGGCAGACAGGGAAGTGATTCTGTCGTCAAAGATGGGTGATCGGACGACACACACACTTGATTGAGACTCGAAATGATACATGGTTTACAGAGGAGAGAGCTTGTACCTTGCACATGCTGTCTGGCAAGTTGGAAAGACATTGATGGAGTCACATACAGTAAGATATCCAATACCAAAGAAAAAGAGGCAAAATATGTGGGAAACCATAGACAAACCAAAATAATAATTCACCATATAGCAGGCAGCATACTCTAGCATGGTGGCATAGTATTCTGGGGGGAATAAATTGGATTATGGCTGAATGTGTCTGAGTCTTGGTTGATCAAACCCTCTGACAACATCCAATCTTGCCAAGTGATATTATCAGGAATGGCTGGATCAAGAGGTTGTTCAGGGTGGAATCCATGGACTCTCATTTCATGGAGCATCAGGAAAAAAGACCAACACTATATAGTACTATATTGTCTATGTAGCCTTTGTAGTATGTGTTGTCTTCCCCCCTGTACATAAGCTACATAGCATGGTCCCATATCTATATATTACTATGTAGCAGGTGAATCAGTTCTCATTCTCGTGCTATATATGTAAGCTATGTAGTTAGAGTGGCTGACCATAGCTTATGTAAATGTCACACTCAACAAAGCACGACATATACTATATTGAATGAGATGTAATCTCGAGAGGTCACAACAATCTAGTACATATATATCCCCATCCTCATCCTTGTCATCATGCTAATCCTCTGAACCCTCATCATCCTCATCCTGCTCCTTACTATCCTCGACCTGCTCCATATCAATATCTTGGTCAACTATGTTCTCGCTGCCATACTTTTTGACCATACGAAACATCAGTAACCACAACCATTGGTGACTGTGGCAGTAGTACATATGTACATGTTGGCTGCTTATTTGAAAAATTCAGTGACGAGGTTGGTGGGTGATAGCTTGGCAGATGGGTGCTTGCGACATCACCATTGTGTCATTGTCATTACTGTCACGTAGTCGTGAGGTAGGTATTGGTGGTCATGAGCGCTGACTGTCGTTGCCATGTGCAAGACCCACTCACCGCTGTCGAAACAATACACCGGGCATCATTGCCAATGTCATCACAGCACTGTGGTGGGATTTCAGCTTCATCCGGTCTGGGGACCCATAGATACATCATAGTAGCTTACAATCGCTGATGCAGTTGCGGCGGTGCTGATGTCAGCCTGGGGATCCGTAGGTACTTCGTTGTCAGCTTGATGATTGTCATGGTGGTGTTGCTGACTCGAATGCCGTCGCGGCGGCGATGTTGTTAACATGGCTTTGCCACCATCACGGTGTCCTCATGGTCATGGTGGTATGGCCAACTTGAACTTGAATGTGTGGTGGCAAGCAACGATGAGCGAGGTGTAGGGTGAGTGTTCAGACTTGGAGAAAATTTCGAAGTTGCTTACTCATGCTTACTCAATCAAGCCGGCCCTCAACGACGGGATGTGCCACCTGCGAAGTACCGTGTCCCTCGAGTCACTCAACACCCTTGCGCTCACGTACAAGCATGGATGCAATGTGGTGGATTGGCGTGGTCAGTAGGCCATCCGGGGTAATTGGATGGTGGTTTGGATGCCTCAGGTATGTCCATCTTCGAGTGGTTGTGCTTTCCGTGCTGACTTGGCTTGTACTCAGCTAGTGTGTCCGTTTCGACTCGTTTCAAGTCGCGGCATGCTGCGCTCATTGCAGTGCCCTTTCCGTCACCATTTCCATCCATATCAATGCCATCTGCATCGATTTCGCACTTCAATTCACGCTCGACGTTTCTCCTCACCTCCTGGAGTTGTATCTGGCCTCCTGGCCTTCTACCTCGACATAGCGTGCTCGTTTCGACGACGCGCTCGTTCCCATGGCTCCAGGGATATGTACCATCATTTCCGCCGCCTTCAACAACGTCTCCGTGGGCTGGATCGCCCTCGACGACTCTCGACTTCTCCTCCTTGTCCTCATGGACTCCTGGGGGTCTATGTTGACTTGCCGTGTTCGCGTCGCCATCACGCTCGTTCCTGCGGCTCTCAGGGCCATCCTGGACCCTTTGGTGACCGCCTTGCATGACCGCTTTGCGTCCCGGCTCGATTGGCTCGGTCTGAGTCTCCTCAGGTGAGTTCTCCTACTGTTACGGTCTACGAAGGGGGTATACTTTTTCCTTGTTCCTTTGCTTGTCCTCGTCCTCCGTTTCTCTACAGACTCGTCCTCTCGCCGTACGCGGCTGTATTCGTAGTGGAGTCGTCCTCCACGTATATCAGATACGCTCTCTCGATCTCTTTCCCCTTTGGCTCACACGGCGCCCCGCCCATACCATATTAGGACTTCCATTCCGTCTCCGCCACTGTCACCTTATTCAGACTTCGTAAGGCAGTGGCATCGTCTTCTCTTTTTATATCCAACGATCTGCTATCTCGTGCTGCGCACTCATAGCCTCTTACTGCGGATAGCTGCGCATTCAACTGCGCTTTGCTGCGGATGCTGCGCATCCCTTTTATATCCTTCATCTAGATTAGGGGCCTACCGTATATATAGTGGTCGTCTCTCCTTGTATTTTCCCTAAGCTAGTTCTACGCAATATCAGCGTTGATCTTGCCTCACCACCTCCGAGTTCTAGTGAGTCTTCGGATACCTAGAATAGGAGAGACCCGCTTAGGCTTCGCATCGTCTCGAAGCTCGGCACTCGTCCTTGAGTTGAACTCCTCGCTACCTTGCTTATTCTTCGACCAGTATCGCAGCACGCTTCGACAAGTCTACGCTGTGCGTTACACTGTCTTCAGATACAGGGACAATATATACCTCATGGATCATATGTCTTCGCCAGCGTGCAGTGCTGGTGTACCCGTGCGACCGGGTTTAATGGCCAGCTTGTGGATGTCCTTGGTTGTCAATGACGTTTTGGAGGAGTGGATGATGTTGAGCACCGTTTCGCGTGCTCTGGGAGTGCAGTGTCGAGGCCATTGGTAAAGCGAGGAGACGGAGAAAGTGTTCATAATGTGGGGAGAAGCAGGTCCCTCTTACGCAATCTCTGGGATCAGGTTGTTTCACCTATTGTGGATTTTCTGTTGACAGCACTTCCACTTCAGTTGGTCCATATAGAAAGGGTGAATGGAATCTCAGTGATCTCTATATTTCGTTGTACACCGCTCTCATTCATGCCACGACCCGCCACTCCATCAAATACCTCTGGTGCTGGGAAACACTTCATTGCCATTGGTCAAGCGAACGCCATCTGTCAGATTGAACTACCCTCTGTTGGCACCAAACTGGTCAATAGGTTGCCAAGGAGCTGTGCAAGGCCGAATGAGTGCACCTTGCATGCCATGGCCTTGTGTAACGCACAGCGTAGTCTTGACATAGCGTGCTGCGATACAGGTCGAAGAAGAAGCGAGGTAGCGAGGAGTTCAACTCAAGGACGAGTGCCGAGCTTCGAGATGATGCGAAGCCTAAGCTGGTCTCTCCTATTCTAGGTATCCTAAGGACTCACTAGAACTCGGAGGTGGTGAGGCGTAGAAACAACGCTGGTATTGCGTAGAACTAGCTTAGGGAAATACAGGGAGAGACGACGAGTATTTATACGGTAGGCCCCTAATCTAGATGAAGGATATAAATGGGATGCGCAGCATCCGCAGTAAAAGCGCAGTTGAATGCGCAGCTATCCGCAGTAAGAGGCTATGAGTGCACAGCACGAAATAGCAAATAGCGAATATAAAAGGAAAGGCTATGCCACTGCCTTACGAAGTCTGAATAAGGTGACAGTGGCGGAGACGGAACGGAAGTCCTAATATGGTATGGGCGGGGTGCCGTGTGAGCCAAAGGAGAAAGAGATCGAGAGAGCGTATCTGGTAGTGGTGGAGGACGACTCCACTATGAATACAACCGCGTACGGTGAAAGGACGAGTCTGTAGAGAAACGGAAGACGAGGACAAGGAAAAGAACAAGGAAAAAGTGTACCCCCTTCGTAGACCGTAACACCTTGCCACCGAACACGACCATTTGAATCTGCTTTGGCTCTGAGTCCACGATGGCCACTTCTCATGGCATTTACTCCCTTCATCATCACGGGTTAGCCATCACAATCGCATCAGATGTCAGATGGACAATGATTCACACTACTCTTGTTCAAGTACGTTACATTAAACCGTATGGTAAACACAGCCTATGGGTTCTTGGTGGCCCACGTTTCAATAACGGCATCAAGCATCTCGAGGTCGTGAGCTGCCTTAATGGGTAGCCCGTCTCTTGCACCCTTTGGTCTCCATATGTCGGTGTAATTCACATATGGTGGGTATTGTACGACGTCTTCCATCCCCACCCAGTCGAAGTCAATGATCATCAATTTCATCGTGTCGTCTTTCTTGACAAAGACATTGGTGTCGCGTATGTCTCCATGGACCATCTGGTGAGCATGTAGTGCCTTGAGCTGTGTCCTGATGACTTCAAACACTGATCTGGGGAGGCGATCGGTGCAGGGCAAATCAGCCAATAAATCGTAGCTGACAAGTTCATCCATGACTACCATGTACCAACCCCCAGGGAGAAATTCAAATCCTCGTAACTTGGGGGTGAAACCTAATTTTGTGCAATGGAGGTGGGCCTCCTTTGAGTAACGTCATGTGAATTTGATGCAGATCTGAGCTGTAGGGTCCCCTTCTAGTGTTCCAAAAAATACAAGCCCTTTCTTATTGCCACCCTCATTGAGCTGCCTAGTATAACAGATGGTTTGCATGCTTTCGTCTTCAAGAAACCTGAACTCTGTGCAATATGGGAACAGCATATCGTGGGACTGATTCTTGTTGACAAGTCTGTTGGGTAAGTTTTCATAACATGCCTTCAGCATTCCAAGAGCTTTGCGGAGCGCGGCCATGTGACGTGCCACGGTGAGCTGGGTTTGAGTATTGGAGCAATGATAATGGAATGCCAGAGGGGTGGAGAAAACTTGCACAACAGGTCGTAGATTCCACACAGCACTGGCGAAGACCATGTATGGTCCTGATGGAGATCGTTTCATTTGTCAATACTGAAAATGTAAAAAAAACTAAGAACACCAACCAAATACTACTAGAAGAAAGCATGGAAAGGCAGACGTTGAGACCATAGGTGCACACGTCTTTGTTGCCTCCAAGTAGTACGCAACAGCTTGCATGTATGGCTCCAACTTTGAAGCCGTCACCTCGTTCTTGAACTCTCCAATGAAGTAGGGAGGAAGGTCTGAATTATCAACGGAGAGACTGACGTCCATCACATAATTCGTTCCCGGGATCCTCTCCGAAATGTTGAAGTTGATATGAATGTCTCTAAACACTGCATCAACCGCTTTTATGCGCCGCACTTCGTCCGGGTACAAGTCCGACATGGCGTTTGCCAACTTGCCCACAAACTGGTTATCATCTTCTGTCATTGTTCCGGTCTGGCAGTCATCTACAAACTGGCCAAAGACTGGATGGAGCAGTGTTATGGGAATGATTTCCTCAGGGTCACAAGGACGGCCACAGGGTATCTGTGTATTTTTCGCCCCTTGTGTTTTATGGAACGAAGAGGGATGCGAGCCATCAGATGGCGACTTCTTTTGAGGACAGGCCTGGATGAAATCTTGTCGCGCCGCTGCAATTGGATCCACTCCTCTGAAGTCAGGGTGTCGCAATGGAGGAGGATTTGTCAACCCTGTCATCCAGCAATCAGAAAGTCTCAGCAAGGAAGCATAATCAACTTACTGGCACTGGCAGAAACTTCGACAACATGCAAAAGATCGAGAACTGGCAAACTCAGGAAATTGGGTAACAAACTGACCCCTTGGAGTAGTTCACCATCACCTGCCTTGTTAAGACTCGGTTGTACCGCCCTGATGTTGTGTCTGAATTGACTCATGGTTGCATTTGCTCGGATTGAGATTTGAAAGCTGGCATCGAGAATATCACCTCATAACCAACAAACAATTGCGATTGTCGGTGAATCTATAGAACAAGAACCAGAATCAACTGCGAGGACCAGCTTGGATCACCTCTGCTACATACCCACTATGATATGGATATTGCGCTTGGGTGGCGGCTCTAGGAACACCTCTAATAACTCATCCACCCCCATCTCCAAGAGCTGCCCATGCTCCAAGAGGATAAATGAGCTGAGATTCTCTTTATAGGGTCTAAGCAGGGGATCCTTGGGTTTGTAGAGGTTGAGAGTAGCTGTATCCGCATCGTGAAAAGCCACTGGGTTCTTGTTCTTGATAGCTTCTTTAAGGGCTGCGACAATCTCTGTCTTTGAAATCTTGACCTGGAAGATCCTTCCAATATCTTGACCATGGACCCAACAGTTGAGTGTGAGTATGTCCATGTTGTGGTGCAGGACAGACATCTGGACTCTGAACGTTCTGAACATTAACAGAACAGCTGGACGAGTTGGTCACAACAGCGCGTTATGAGTCAGTCACATGAGTACCTAGAAAAATCTGAGATCTATCCCATGGCACTTTGGGGAAAATGCACTCCAAGCATTGATGCATCTGATGGATGGATGGATATCGAGCTATGTCTCCTCATGGGTATCTACTTCCTGCCCGAAACTGGGAGGAGGACTGAAGTTGGCTATACACAAGACTCACAATCAGGTGAGGAATTTGGCTAACACTTGTTCCTTTCCCTATACTCGGATCCTTACTCTTCTCAGGCTGGCCACGAATTTGATCTACATCAAGTGTTGACCAACACATCCACAAACTGAGGAGCGTGAGATGATCAATTGGGCATGGGTCTGTGAATGATCTGCTTTAACCTGGACCGATCGACCAGTGCGACACAGAGCATGATCAAGGAAGACTTTCTCACGAGGAATGTTACTCTGCAGATTGATACAGACAATCTCAGTACAGAGACAACTTGACAAGGTAAGCATGGCATCCAACTGCTTGCTTATGGTCAATTGGGATCTGACCTAGAACCTCTGCACCTACTCCCAATTGGTGTGTATTGTTGGTTGTTTCCATGAGGAACTCCTTGATGAAGCAACTGCTGTCCCTGCCATATGGGTGGACTTTGTTGTTGGACATAAACACACTCAAGTGTTACTATGAAGGTGTTGCATATATATACACTGTGATCCATTTAACCTTTTGCAATAGCAAGCCACAAATTAGAAGGGCTGATGTTGTGGAGTAAGATACCTGCAATATTCAGTACACTCTTGTGTGCTATAATTTGATTAGACATGTAAGTCTCAGCTGTGTATCTTAACCTAATGTATGCCCACTGACAATCTAATCCAAAAAGATGACAAGAAGCTCTCTAAGGGATAAAAATTTGAGAATGAGTAAGCCAAAGGATGGGTGACAAGGCATGATAAAAGTTAAATATGAAAGGAAGAGTCTGAGGGGAGGGCTGAACAGAGAAAATGTGTAGAAAAATTGACCACTGGATATGGCTGATTAGAATCTTGGGCTGAGTCTTAATCTGTTGCTTGCTAACCAATATAGAAACACCTTCAATGCATACTGCCCTAAAATATGAAGAATTAAACCTTTAGTATACTTGTAAAGAGGGTCAATGACAAATCTTTGGCCCTATCACCAGTTTAACTCCATTTGGTGAATTAACCTCAACCTTCCAGACTGTCTAATCTTGATCAACTAAGGCATCAGATATAGCAAGGACAGACTTGAGCTAAAAGCCAAAGTGTTGCCCTACATGTTAGTAATTTGTAAAAATTGTCTACCTAATCCATCCTGGTTGCAGGAAGGTTCTCTGCTCTTTTTGACTTCTTCATTAGCAGGCAATGAGGATCTGGCACTTAAAGACTCTGATTTGGATTGCAGCATGTTCTAACTATCTGGCAAGGATGCATGATCTTTAACTAAGTCAGATTGGGACTCTGGCAATGCTTGAGAATATTCAACCATTGTGGACTCTGAGTTTTGGAAAAAAATGTATGAACTAATTCAATAACCTAAGCACTGAACAATCCCAACTATCAGAACAATGACAATGACAATGACAACCTGAACAATGAACAATGGCAACAACAATGACAATGACAACTGACAACAACAACAACAATGACAACCTGAACAATGACAACAATGACAACAACAACAACAATGACAACAACAACAACAATGACAACCTGAACAATGACAACAATGACAACAACAACAACAATGACAACAACAACAACAATGACAACCTGAACAATGACAACAATGACAACAACAACAACAATGACAACAACAACAACAATGACAACCTGAACAATGACAACAATGACAACAACAACAACAATGACAACAACAACAACAATGACAACCTGAACAATGACAACAATGACAACAACAACAACAATGACAACAACAACAACAATGACAACCTGAACAATGACAACAATGACAACAACAACAACAATGACAACAACAACAACAATGACAACCTGAACAATGAACAATGGCAACAACAATGACAATGACAACTGACAACAACAACAACAATGACAACCTGAACAATGATTCCAACCCTTATTACAATTTCACAACAATGAACCTATAACCAAATCCAACTCCAACCATCCAATCATCTATGGGGGTCCAAGATCTCAACTCATATGGATAGGTCTTAGAGATATCGAGAACGCCCCCCGGCAGAAGTAGTCCGGGTGCAGAAGCGTTAAAACCAGCTCGGCAATCTCCTGGGAAGATCTCGGCTATTTAAGGTTTGGTCACACGAGATTAGGTTTCGATTTGACATGGGAACGATCACACGCTGTCATATGCACTGACAGTTGATCGCCGTTTTACAGGTACCGACCCCCGGATCATTCCGGATCGGCTAAGTTGTACCGCCATGACGTGAGAACGCCGCCCGGTCACTCCACCCCGTCGTGGGAGCCTCCTCGGAGATAGAAGACTCGGTATCCCGGTCCGCTCTATTTATTCCCATCTAATGTATACTTATCCGGAAGGTTACGCCCATGCCTCAAGCTATAAAGGCTAGGTATGTGAAAAGGCATTGTTCCTTGATCTAAACAGGCCTGATGAGTCCCTTGGGACGAAATAGGTGGTTGGGACCGGCAAAGTCTCAACCTATTGCCTAGATCGTGTCCGACACATCTTCGTGGTAACACTCCCCTTACTTTCGCCCCGCGATTGTTATTCCACCTAACCTAACAACGAGACATCCTATGTCGAGGACGAATCTGGTCAATCCCAATCCTTCACCTTGGAAGGTGACGTGTCTCAGCCAATGGAGTTTACGATTCCTCTCATCCGTCCTCCCGAGCCGCCAAGCGAAGCATGGTTAGCCCTTCGCTCCGCCACACACTCAGGGGATACACCATATATCCCGTCGTCAGATGATGACAGGGAGGATGGCGGCGGTGTACAAGAAATGGAACTTACTGACGCGGTCTCAAGGCTACAGGCTGCTCGAGCCTCCCTCGGCCTCGGCGAGGCTGGTGTTGAAGAAGGAGGTGAGGACAGTTTCACAAGCACTGAAGATAGCTTCGTGGATGAGGGTGTCGGTAATGACGAAGATGGAAATCGGACTGTCAATGTCACCCAGCTCATGAGGTGTGTTAGTCTTGGACCGAGTGCGGATTCCACCATGACTTCGGTCTTCAGTAGCCAAGAACAGTCGGAGGAAGCAATTAATCGAGCAGTGCCACCCTCCATCCCACTCGCTGATTCCCAAGGAATATACCCAGCAATCTCCGAATCACCTCAACCTGCTACAACTCCTGCTGACCCTCTGACCTCGCACCCGGAAACATCTGTTGCTGATGACGACACCATCCCTGACTCGTGGGTCCACTCGAACACGATGCTTGGCTCGTGGCTGTGTGGTTCTCTTCTGATGACGACCACCGCTACCGGAGACGAAGAAGACGCGACGTCGATCCGCATCTACGACAGCGACAATGGACAGCAGATGTTGAACATCCCCTGCTGGTTCTGGAACTGTATATCGTCACCGCTCGCTTGGTCGGGTGACGGTCGTCAGCTCTTTGCTGCCACCTCACGCCAAGTAAAGTGTTTCGATACATCCTCGGGAACCTTACGCAATAAATGGGCCCCTCGTGGTGGATGGACTACTTGCATCATCATAGCGCATAACCAAAAGTTTATGGTCACCTGCACATCCGAGTCACTCTCGTTTTGGGACACTTCCACGCATCAGCAAATCGGGATTCTTATAGAGTTAATAAGCCTGTTTGGTCTATTTCGCTCTCCCCCAATGACGATTACATCGTCGTTGGAGACGCAAATGGGAAAGTCACCCATCGGGGTCTTCGTGACATCCTGCCGAGCTCGTACTTGACAGTAGATGTAAATGTAAGCAATCTCGTGCGTTCAATGTCGACTGTCTAACAGTTCCTGGCCCAACTCCCCTCTTTGGTCTCGTCTCGTGAGTATTCAAGTATTTATTGCGCGCTTGTTCCAACAATGTCGTTCTCCGATACAGCGTCGCAGTTGCCCTTTATGGCCATCAGCAATCCGACATTCGAGTCGTGGACGCAGGATGATTTGACTCACGTCGAACAACTCCTGAATGAAGACATCGTGTGTCCCACAAATCCTTCTTTCCACGCACATGCACTCGCTTACCGCGCCCTCCTGCGGACCCGTTCGAAACACTGGGACACGGCTGTCGACGATGCCAACAAGGTTTTATTCAGTCACCTGTCGTATCTATTGTACTGACCATCAAAACAAGTCTATCAAGCTCAAGCGATCCGTCATCGGTTATATCGCATGTACGCTCGCCCTCGTCGGCAGTGGGGAGCACCGGTCCGCGCTAATAATCTAAGAGTCTCATTCCTACCACACGTGGTCTACGGCGGAAGCACCTTTTCAGAAGCGCCGCGAAACCGGATACCTGGTTCCGAGAGTAGACTGCTAGGAAGCAGCTGCAAGTGAACCAGATTTACGCCCATCCCGAGAACTGCAGAATCAGCTTCACACACGCTTCCTTCACGTTCTTAAATTCTTCACATTCCATCCTTCCACCCCCTCTTCAACAGTCGCAGAATTATTAGCAGATTCGTTCTATGGATGTTCAACCCTTCCCTTGAGGCTTCTCTCATCCGTTGGTGTACGCGCCGGCGGAGCTCCTCACGTCAGAGAGTTCGATTCGGTATTAGCCAAATTTCTCAAGTCCGTCCCAATGCTCTCGGAATATGTCACGCAATATGGTGTTCGTTCTGTTGCGGCGCTTCCAGACAAACACAAGATTTCCGCGATAACCCCATCAGACATTTTACAGGACCTACGTGACCATACCCTGGACACCGAGGAGTTGGTAGCATTTCTACGCTGGTGGATGACCCCGGCGCGAGATGAATTGACCTCAGATCCAGTTGACCTATGGAACGCAGCTACTCTTGCGGCAACACAGACAAAGAGATATACCTATCGTCGGTAACCTCCTTCATTGATCCCAGGGTTCTTGGGCTCCATATCCCACCTGACGGACCACTTCCGCTCTCTCTCATCCCTATTGGCGTCAACAAGCATTTTGATTTCAAAGAACTCGTCAGCCTTGGCCTGAAAGAGTTCACTGTTACTTTATGGTTATGCCACTTATCAGACGTGGATGTCGTGTCAGCCGATGAAGAACACAACTTTACCCGATCAGTCGACTGGGCGGGACGAATTCTCAGCACCCTTTCCCGTGTATGATTACAGCTTCCTGAAGATATACGACGTGAATCAAGGAAGGTGTTTCGGAACAAGCCATGTATCCCTACCTCCAAAGGCTTGTGCTGCCCAGAATGCTCCTATCTTCCTATCACAGACGGCACTCAATTCCAACACCTTGACCTGCCAATAGTGAGTTGGGATCCAGGATTTGAAGCTGACACGGACATGGAGAGATGTCTCGTGTCCCTTGGAGTTCGCAAAGATCCTCCCGTCCATTTCCTTTTGGATCAGTAGGTCCCCGCAATATTTTTGGCTTTTACGCTTACCGAGGGTAATTAGAATGCGGCCGAGGGGTAACTGGACTGTGCTCGATTTAATAAAATATCTCGTCCAAGAAGAGCGTTCGTTGACCGACGATGACATCTCTGGTCTCAAGCTCACCAAGATCTTCACGAAAGAAGATTCTCAGGGTGATAGTGACTCGGAGGAAAACATTGGTTACTGTGCTGACGAACTCTTCCCACCCGTGGACACCTTCCGGAAACTCCAACTGCCGGTCATCGAATGGAGCGGGAAATTGGAGTGGAGAGAGACATCGAGCGAAGGTGAGCCGAGTGCTATGTACATCCCTTCCTCTGATCGAATCGTTGTCTAGCTCAACTGTTGTACCGCCTCGGCTTAAATCACTTCCCACCTCTGCCAAAAGTCATAGAACTCTGCTCGTCGGAGGACGGTGAAGTCCAAGAGACTGCGTTCACGTATCTGTGCAGAGAGCTTCAGTCACGGTATTCCGCTTACAAGCCCGAGGACTTCCAAGACGTGGGATTCATTCCCGCAGAGAGCAATGGGCCCACTCGCTTGAAGAAATTGAGCGAAGTATACCAAAGCTTACTCGCACGTTAAGCACTTTCTAACAGCCATTCTAGGTATACTCCGTCACTCAGTGGAAAGCACTAGGCTTTTTTGTAGTACCACGGCGGTACATGAGTATGCCCTTGGGTCAACTAGGTGTAACGCAACAGCCTCCAACGTCGAAAATTTCGGACCTACTGGAGAACACTCCGCCGCGTGATGAGCAAACTGCCCGCCGCTGGTTTGAAGTTTTATCTGACCATATCTCAGGTATGGCCCTAGTTGTTCTTGTCCTTTCCGTGCGCTGACATCTTTTCTAGCTTTCTCGTCCTCAGATCGCAACAAACTGCTGGGATTGCCATTTGTTCCAATTGGTCCATCAGGCGCCCTGAATTTCCTCCCTCCAACCAAGTGTTACCTCGACCAAGGTTTCAAACCGAAGCTTAGGTTAGGTTAGGGGGCGACACGGCAACCAGGCGAGCGGCGTCTGCTGAAGATGAGCGGGGCTCGAATCTAGGCTATAGGATGGGGAGATTAGCCCACATCCACCTATTTCGTCACACCAAGTGACTCATCAGGCCTGTTGATTCAAGAACAACGTTATGTCATGTACCAGGGTTTAAATACCTTTTGGCACGGCGTAAACCTTCCGGATTAGTACAAGGGAAATGAGATAAGAAGATAAGCGGCCTATCTGCCATTGGCCGGGCTTCTCCGCGGGGCTCCCACGACGGTGTGGCGTAACCGGGCGGCGTTCTCACGTCACGGCGATTACACTTAGCCGATTCCCTAGGGAATTCGGTACCTTTAAAGCGGCGATCAACTGTCATAATCAGTGACAGCGTGTGATCGTTCTCATGTCAATTAAAACCTTATCCCATCAAACTTAACCTTAAATAGCCGAGATCTTCTCACGAGATTGCCGAGCTGGATTTGACGTCCGCCCTACGTCCGCCGGGCTTTGCCGGGGGGCGTCTAAAATGCCGGGGGGCGTCCTCGAATCTGTAGATCTTCACCGAAGTTCGGATTTAGAGTCTGCGCTCCCCCTTCCGGGGGTCGTCCGCAGAGGCTTTTTTTAGGTTTGAGTGTTAGCTGTTGGAGAGTTTTCTAGTAACTTCCCCAGCTAGGATGTTAGGTTCGCGTTAGCCAACATAGACGGAGTTTACCGTAACCTGGATTTTAGGTTTTAGCTAAGCGAAAGAAATATTACTTAATTGACTGTACTATCTCTGTTAAAGTGGTAATGCGACTCACGGTTAGGGTTAAAGGTTTATGCAAAACCAAGGGTGGTAACCGGGGTTCCTAGATGAGCGGAACAAGGCGTCATTTCATACGCAGCCTTCGCATACCTCTGCCATGGTAACCAGCATGGCGGGAAGGGTTTTCTCTAGAAAACAGCTATTCTCAGAGCAACCGCCTTTCGGGCGGAGCACACAGGGCGGACCGGGCGAGTCCTTTCCGGGGACCCACGAGATACGGGTTAAGATGCTACATCCTCCCTACCCCGGCACCAGACAAGCGGTTACTAGGTTAATCCCCGAGGGGAATCCTGACGGCTTTCCGCCACCTGTCCAGAATAGGGTCAACGAGAGTTTCACAACTGCCCGATCCATGAGATCCGGGGGTGTCTCCGTAGCCTACCGTGTGTGAAAAACCTCAGGACAAAACTGAGGGGATCGGCGAACCGAACTTCATTACAATCTTCCGAGAATCACAGGCCGGGCCTAAGCCCGGACAAGTGCCGACGTGTCACCGGTATCGGTCCTCCGGACCGACAACCCGGGCTACGTCTGGATACACTAATGCATCCATCCATACGCCGGTGAAGGAGAACGGCGACGAGCGGAGATATCATCGTCTTGCATATCGATCAAACGTCCAGATCGATGACGATAAT
Organism: Boletus reticulatus; assembly: GCA_038093535.1. Lineage (NCBI taxonomy): Eukaryota > Fungi > Basidiomycota > Agaricomycetes > Boletales > Boletaceae > Boletus > Boletus reticulatus. The sequence continues at coordinate 125,846 of JBBPSJ010000080.1, forward strand.
AGCGCTCGCCGTCCTGAGGGGGTGGGAGGGGAAGGACAACCTGAGGGTTGTCATCGCGACGGATTGCATCGCCTTCCGCCTCCCGTTCTCCTAGCTGTTCCAATACGACTTTTTTCCAGGTACTAGCTATGTCGAAGAGGTTTGTAGTCCTTTTCCGACTAGTAATAAGGGGACGGTCTATGATACCGATATCGCGTATGTCAGGAACCATGATGGTTTCACGCCCAGCATCCACCAACTCGAGGGAGTGGGGAGCGGACGCTACGTCATCAACGTATTCCGCAGGTACGCGCGGGAATTCAATATTGAATTCGCCACGTTCGGCTCGTGAGAGCCATTCACGCATGTACATAGACATCGTATCGCCAAGCTTTCTAGAGTGAAAGTAATCCCAAGCGGTGTTGAACTCTGTTTTCAAGACAAGTACATCCGGCCTGTCCTCGGCTTCGATGCGTAATCGTTTTTCCCAACGGTACTTAAGATTCTGTCTGGTCCAATAATCCACCAGCTTGTAGGGGTAACCACGTTTGACATATAAGGCGCGTAAGCCCTTTATGGCATCCAAGTAGTGTTCGAATTTGCTACTTAACGTGGCCAAGCGACTCATTTCACCGAGGTACGTTCCTCGTTTGACGTCCAGCGGGTGAGATGAAATCCAAGGGATTCTTTCTTGGTGGGAGCGGGCCTTCCTGTACGGCATATGTTGTAAAGAACCATCATAGTCTATATATACCGTCATGTCCAGGAACGGTTGCCATCGACCGGCGTCCCACGTAATTTCACAGTCATCGATATGAACTTTGCCTCGTACGATTTCGAGCGCCTCTTCCTCAGAATCGGCATACACGATCGCGATGCAATCATCGATATATCGGCCATAGAAGCCGATACTGGGGTCTTCTTGTACTTTATCGCGGCGTTCGCAGTAGTACCCGTACAAATTCGCGAGGTCTGGGGAATCTGCGACGCCCATAGCAAGTCCTTGGAGTTGCTGGTACGTGACACCATCAAACTGTGTTAACAGTTGCGTATTGCCCACTTCAAGGCATCGTCGGAAAATCTCCTGTTCCTTTCGGTTCAGGGATTCATCGTGGTCGGGGACATTCCAGTAGTGTTCCATGTACATCTCGTATACACGGTCGAGACATTTTCTCAAAGGAATGTTAGGGTAGTAAGCCACGACGTCTCCAGTAACGACGAATTTTTTGCGATATGAAGGTAAGCGCAACTTGCTGAATTTGATCGCCAGGTCTTTAGTCCCACGAATAATGGTAGGGGCTTCGTTGACGATCTCTTTCAGCATTTTAGAACAAAATTTAGCCGCGGGGTTCTGAATGGCACTATGACAAGGTAAGATCGGCCTAAATTTCACTGGCGCCTTATGGATCTTAGGGATTCCGTAGAATTTAGGAACATGATGTGCCTCTCCGGGGGGCGTAATCTTACACCGGAGGTATTCAGAGACACTGCCGTACTTCCAGTCAATGTCTTCCGCGAGCTGCGACAACAGCAACATTTCGTTGCATTTGCCGTCAAGAATGCGACGGGCTTCCGCCTCGTCAAGCCGTTTGTACTCGGCCGGGTTTGCAAGGCAATCTTGACTTTTACTTATTATCCACGATCTTTCAGACACCGCTATCCCTAGGTTCTTGTCAGTCGGAGTTATGACATAATCATGGTCATACAAGAACCGTCGGATGGGATCTAGCTTAGGCCCCAAAGGTCGTAAGGGGTCCTGGGCTTGTTGAAGAGGTATATTGGCTATTTCTTTATAAACGAAAGCTCTGCCCTTCTTCAACGCCATCTCGACGTAGAACGGTAATACGGGCGGCTTCTTCTTAGAAGGAGGCCGCACATCATAGTCTGGATCGTAAGTGGCGTTGTCGCCTTCGAATGTAAACTTGACTTTCCATCTGAACCTGCGCACAAAATCATTCCAGGCATCGGTGATAAGCGCGGTTCGCAGGTCCTGATGAAACATATATTTCATCCCAATGGACAAGTCGAATTCGATCATTTCGGGAATACTAACTCCTGGTCCACAGTGTATGTGATCTCTGAATCGGGATGCTTCGATAATCTCAATCGGAGTATTCATGATCACCCAGTGTACCGCGTCAGGATACGATAAATTTAAAACATCGTCTGGAATGGACGATGGCGAGCCGTAAACAAAAGTCCGATGTGGTATATGTACTGCTTTCGCGTTTCTAGTAACAGTACGAGTGTCCAAATCACTCTCCACATCACTTCCGCAACTTCCGCGAACTACTTCCCGCTCGCTGGTCTCTTTCCAGCTTTCTTCCCAGCTTTGCCAGCCGCTCGTATACCCCCACTTGCCTTGGCCCGTGCTTTCCTCGCAGGCGGAGGTACGTAAGGAGTGGGCGGTTCTTGTCGGCGAGAACCGCGGCCTGAGCTTGACTGAACTCGACCACCTCGGCCCCTCTTTCCGCCCGAGCCGCGTTGGCTCTGGCCCTTGCGAGGTCCTTGGGGTCTCTTGCCGGCTTGAGTTTGGTGGAGTTGAACCCCCGAAGGCGGTCCCGCTCCTCGGCCCTGAAGGTGGGCGATCAGCCAGTGAATATGGAGTTGATCGACCACCTACTCGAAGTCGGCGTATAGCTGCGTTAACTGCTTTGTCAACCGACGATTGGATCGTCGCACTGCTGTTGCTTGGCCCGGCGGCGTCCTGCATTTCAGCGTCAGCGTCAGCATGAATGCGCTTTTTCTTGGCCGCTTTCTCGTCGCGAGCCTTGAAAGAGCTCTCCACAATGGAGATAACTCGATAAGCGTATACGATGCAGTCCTGCAAGACGGTTTCACCCAACTTGCGGACCACATCGTTCTCGACCCAGCTGTCCACAACCATCGCATTATTTTTGTCATAGACAAAGTGCGGGAGCTGGCTGGAACGGGAAAGCTCACCCTGCCTCGAAACAACAAGAGGGCGGAGGGTTTCAAGGAGCTTTTCCTTGTCGAGAGCCCGCGTAAGGAAGCTCGTTTCATCCGTCTTGGCACGGATGGTATTATCGAGCGCCGCCTTAAGGAAGGCGGTATGGGCTTCATTGGACTTGGCGATATGCGCCTTGCCCTCAGCCGATTCCTTAAAGTCCTTGGTCATCTGAACCTCGGACTCTTTCCTCGAAAGGAACGCGGGAAAGGTCCCAGCCAACTTGTGGCTTTCCAAGCGGCGACGCGAGGAATCGCACGCAAACATGCGCTCGGCAGTGTTCGCGATGGCCCGAAGGCACGGTGCGAGAGACGCTCGGTAGTCAGCGGTTAGGTTATGAGACTCTTTTGACCATCCCTAGGGAGATTTTGTAACCCTAATTCTTCCATATATGGACTGTAGGGTTCCACAAAAGGCAATAGGCCACATACCTTGCATGTATACATGTCTATACTTATTTCATTGTACTATGTGTGTACTGTGTGCACAACATGGGCATGGGCATGTGTAGGCCTCTATTCCAGCTCCCAGATGCACCAATGAGCATGCAAATCCATTGAGAATTGGTTGAGATTACAATTAAAATACATATTATACCTTCTGTAGTGAAGTACTGGTACCACATGGTGGATGTGGGCGTCCTCGCCGCCCGCTGTGCATGGGCATGTATGGGCCCCTATTCCAGCTCACAGATGCACTAATGATCACCCAAATCCGTTGAGAATTGGTTGAGATATGATCAAAATACACAATATATCTTCTGCAGTGGAGTATTGGTACCACATGTTGGATATGGGCGTCCTGGACGCCCGCCGTACACAGGCATGTGTAGGCCCCTATCCCAGCTCACTGATGCACCAATGATCATGCATATCCATCAAGATCTGATTGAGATATGATCAACATATACAATATACCTTCTCCAGTGTAGCACTGGTATCACACATTGGATGTGGGCGTCCTGGACGCCCGCTGTGCACGGGCATGTGTAGGCCCCTATTACAGCTCATAGATGCACCAATGATCATGCAGATCCATCAAGATTTGATTGAGATATGATCAAAATACAAAATACCCTCCTTCACTGTAGTTGTTTTCTACATGTGTGATGTGGGCGCCCTGGACGCCCGCCGTGCACGGGCATGTGTAGGCCCCTATTACAGCTCACTGATGCACCAAAGATTACACAGATCCATCAAGATTTGATTGAGATATGATCAAAACATAGAATACCCTCCTTCACTGTAGTAGTATTCTGTGAGTGCGATGTGGGCGTCCTGGACGCCCGCTGTGTGTCGGCACATGAAGGCCCCTATCCCAGCTCACAGATGCACCAAGGATCACACAGATCCATCAAGATTTGATTGAGATATGATCACAATACACAAAATATCTTCTTCAGTGTAGTAGTATTGTACATGTGCGATGTGGGCGTCCTGGACGCCCGCCGTGCATGGGCATGTGTAGACCCCTATCCCAGCTCACAGATGCACCAAATATCACACAGATCCATCAAGATTTGACTGAGATATGATCAAAATACACAAAATACCTACTCTAGTGTATTAGTTTTCATATGATGCGGGTTCTGACGCCTGCTCATCCTAGCCTAAAGATAACATGATCACACAGATCCATCAAGATCTGATTGAGATATGATCAAAATACACAAAATACCTACTCCAGTGTAGTAGTTTTCTACATGTGTGATGTGGGCGTCCTGGACGCCCGCTGTGCATGGCCACATGAAGGCCCCTATTCCAGCTCACAGATGCACCAGTGATCATGCAGATCCATCAAGATCCCATTGAGATATGATCAAAATACACAATCTAG